>JAADWY010000624.1:0-19508 GCA_023336355.1 Pythium dissotocum
GAGACCTCGGCAGTGGCGGGCAGATCCTGTTGACAGGGCGCGTCGCGACCTGGCTGAAGCACCATCGCGAGGAGTTATCGTTGGACGTGTACCTGGAGTACCTGGGTGAGTACACTGTACCCCAGGTGAACGCCAACGTGACGCTGTACCAAGTGCTTCCGATGATGCTGGCGGAACGACGGAAGCACTTTGCGATGCTGCGGATCGAGTACGTAGCTACGCAGAGGCAGCTAAGACTCTCGCAGCGTGGCGACTGGCGGACGATCTGGAATGACGCGTCGATGGCGTCGCCTGTGTCTCCAGGAGGCGGCTTGCTGGCTACGGCGTTGTCTCCGATCGAATCGCGTCAGTCGTACTCGGGTGTGAGTCAGGAGGATGCCAAGGTGTACCCCTCGCAGCCAGTGGCTCAGCAGTTGATGCCCAGGCAGGAGTTGGCTCAAGCAGCCTAGTGCTGCAGGTGTTTAGCTGGTCATTGTTAGGAGTATTTATTTAAACAGGATATTTTGATAGGAAACAGCTGAGGTTATGTGAGCGTAACCTCGATTCTATCATATTAAAGAGGGAGGAAAGTGTTGTCGCCTCGCATTTGGACACAACGACGCCAGTCAAGACAAGAATTGCCTTCGTGATTTGCTTGGTTGGTTACGTGAAAGAACCCCGCACCGCAATTTTAGACTGTGACAATCCACAAAACTCACCGTTGACGCAAAAACTGGGACAACCAGAAGCGTAGTGCCGTGTTCATGGTCGACAATGTACACGTCATGACCGTAGACCACCCCATATCCATGGTGTACACTGCCGCAATGAACTGCCAGGCCGGTGAGCAGTACTCGCAGTCAAAATGCGATCATGCTGCCTTCCCACGGACCATCCAAACCGTCCGAGTGGTGCAGTGACCCTAGGAAGGTTACGTTTGCTCAATAAAGTACGGTCTGACTTTCTTTTCTGGCCTGATCGACACAGAAAACGCCAGCTGGGGGCACAGAATCACAATTTTGTGTGCTTTGTTTACGACACTTTTCGCAAAATAGTCCCTCGGGCGTCATCTGGCTGTCGTTCTTCTGTTTATTCGTGTCGAATGATTGCTCCCCTGGCTTTTTATCCCTCGCTCGAGTGCCCACCTTTTCCCCGTTTGTTTGTTCGTTCCAGTCTTCCACGCGGTCCTCGGTTTGGTCGACTGATGTTCTCACGCCCAAACCAAACCGAAGCAAATCATCGCCAAGGTCTAAACACAACCAAGGCCATCCGCCATCGACCTGCGACACGTCAAGTCGCCTGCTCTGTTGTTGTTCGTTCCGGTCGCCGCCGTAGAACACTCCGTCCTCTATCCGTAACCCGCTGGTCACCATACCTCTGCTGTCTGCCGGCACCCACACCATGGGACTGGTGTGGACGCCCATCGCGACGGCCATGATCCTCGCGTCCACGGTCGCCACGTTCTTCACGATGGTGCATCTGCGCTGCCGCTGGGACGTCCATGCCTCCAGCGTGCGGTGGCTCTTCTGGCTCTTCTTCCTCTACGTGTTCCTCTGGTGCTTTTTCCGGTCCGTGTACTACGCCTGGATGAGCGTGCTTCCGGAAGGATCTCTTGTCGACATGAACGCGCCGACAGCGAACGCCACCAACTCGAACTCCACGCGCGGAAGCTTTGGCGGCGACGCGCTGTCCAAGGACCAGCTTGACCGACTCGGCATCCACGCGATTCTGCATTTAAACGCCGCGAAATGGCCGCTCATGACCACGGTGTTGTGTCTCGGAGACATTGCGATCTGTGGCGTCGCCATCACGGTGTTCCCGCTCACGTACGAACTGTGGCGACTCGCCAAGATCTCCATGGACAGAGGCGTGAAGAAAGAGCAGCGCCAGATCCTGATCTATGCCATCGCGATCCACGTCGTGGTCGGTTTATTTGCCATCGCCGAACTCGTGCTGTGTGTGCTCGAAGGCGGGTACAACAAGTACACACAGCGGCTCACACTCGGGCTGTACATTATCGAGTTTGTGTCCATGGCGTTCATGGCGGGGCAGCTCATCATGCTTCGAGTCAACGGCCGCAAGTACGAGACCATCCACGGCACGTTCGTCGCGTCGCCTGTCTACCAGCGGCTCAAGCGCATCATGTACGTCTCCTGAAGAGGGCTCAGAGCGTCGTTCAGTGTGCGTGTGTGATGGTACTAACTGATGTGTGTCTCTAGGCTCGTGTACATCCTGTTCTCTTTCCAGTACCAGCTCGCGACGATCGTGATTTACTTCCATGAATCGGCTACGAGTACGGGCATCGCCGAGGGCGTGGGCATCAGTTTGATCCTGTACAACGCCTCAGGGCTCATGCTGTCCATCACGACGAGCTGCTCGCAAGCCTGTGTGTTCAGCGCGTGCTCGGCGTGTCTGCCAGAAGACTTTGAAGCCGAGTATCTGCACCGTCGCCTCAATGGACCGAGTGCAGCTCCTGCCGATGAAGACCTGGAAGCTCCTACGCTGACGCCGGTGTTTGTGTACACGGATATCGAGTCGTCCAGTGCACTGTGGGCGATCGGAGACGGAGAGATGATGGAGGCGGCGACCGAGATCCACGACAACATCCTGCGGTCGACGCTGCCAAAGTACCACGGCTACGAGATCACGACGGTCGGAGACGCGTTCCAAGTTGCATTCCACGACATGCGCCAGGCGATCGAGTACTGTATGGACGTCCAGCTGCAGCTCATGGTCGCCAAGTGGCCCAAGGACATCCACGGGGCCATCCCAGCGACGGCTAAGCTTCGCAGTGGACGCAAAGTCATCTTTAACGGCATCCGCGTTCGCATGGGCATCCACGACGCGTCGGACATCGACGGAACGCTGGTCCAGGACGTCCACGCCGTCACAGGTAAGACGACGTACACTGGCGTGAGTGAAGTCATCGCAGAGTACGTTGGCGATCTCGGATGCGGCGGCCAGATTCTCATGACGGGACGAGTGGCGACGTGGCTCAAGCACCACCGTGAAGAGCTGACGCTAGACATCTTCATGGAGCGCGTGGGGTATTACACGGTGCCGCAGGTGAACGCCAACGTCGAGATCTTCCAGTTGCTTCCAGCGATGCTAGCAGGCCGAGCCGCGTTCTTTGTGGCGCCGGAGAAGGGCCGTCTACTGCAAGAACCTCGACCGCAGTCGCGTCGCAACCGACGCCGCAACACGAGCCACACGCAGCTGCATCGGGTCATGTCGGTGCCCGTGATGTCGCCCAAGATGCCGTCGTTCACACGGCTCGAGTCGGCTCGTTAAGAGGAGAGGAGACGACGCATTGGACGCGTCAAGAACAGAGCAAGAATCACAGGAGGCCACCCAAGAGGACCCAAGACCCCAAGACGAGCAAGGCCCCAAGAAGAGTGAGACCCTCACCTTGAAGGCTGCAGGCATGCAGTGGCGTGAGGAGACCTTCGACTCTCAAGGCGAGACTCAAGACACGCGGAAGACACGCAATGTGAAGCCACAGGGCAGTTGCGTGTCCACGGTGGACGGCGTGTCAGCCTAAGGGCCTGACGCACGTGAAGACTCATTGAGGAGGTGAGTGGACTCTGCAACGTGGAGTTGTGAGCCACTGACCCACACGCACGCACGCATGTCGACGAAGATGGGATCCCACACCCACACATCAACTTATAATCTGAACGGATTATCGAAGCGTTGCAAGGAGCAACGCGAAACAAAAGATAAGATAGACGCGGCTGCGTAGAGTACCGATACAGTACATAGGATTCAAAGTGGGAAGGGAAAGTGTTGACTATAATTCCACTGCTTGCGGATCATTGATTAGACGGCGAGATAGTCGTCGTCTCTCGCTTTCGTGGAGCAGTCTAAACCTAACGACGTCTTGCGAGAGGTATCGACACGAGTGACCTAACGACTTGTGATCACCGCTCGCGTGATCTGATGTGCAATGCACTGAAGTGCGATCCTGGGTGGTCAGAACCCAGACACACGCAAGAATGCCCGTGTCTTCGAGCATGAGCAGCAAGCAACGCGAGAGGGCTGAGCTGCTCAGGACCAGTCGCGCATGCGAAGGGCGGTAGCCATAGCGGCTCCTCTATCTGTGATGGACCTGCACCACTAACGGTACCGCCGTTCTACTGATCATTCCATTCCTCTCGCTCGGTCTAAAAATTCTACAGGATTGTATCCATGCTCTGACCGGAGCAACATAGTTGGAGTGTAGGTCACTTTCAGTTAACTGTCGCTTCGCAGCCAATCATTAGCGCGAACTGCATGTGACAGGGCATCTCTCCACCACTCATTTCGCGAGTTTCGAACTCTGGAGAATTTCCCTAATCCCTAACAGTGGCTTGAACTTCAGCTATTTCTGGGTTCCGTCAGGTCAAACTAAAAAATCACATTGGGATTGTTTATTATAAATAAGACATACCCAAGGTGATGAAATTCAAGTTCAAAACAGGAAGCAAACTCGAATCTGAAAATTTTCGTTTGCGATTGTGAAAGAACATACTCGTCTCGTCTATCCGAGGAGAGTAAGATCTATGAGACCAAACACGGAACAGAATGCTATGTGGAAGAGCACTGATTTTGGACTGAGCAGTGGTTCCTGCCGCAACTTCCTCCATGATGAAGTGATACGGTACAGTTGTACCACCCCTCCTCTCCAGCCTGGAGGAGAGGAGGTGTGGTAGTACAATCGGTTCCCATAACAGTGCTGTATCAAATGTCTTGCGTTGCATCGTGTGGGTTCCGCTGATTATGATTGAGAATCTACTACGGTCACCTCAGCCCACATGCATATTACTACTATTGGTTACGATGCGCTGGACTCCCCCTCTGCAGCGGACACGAGTCCCGTTGGATTTCATGCGTTGCTGCGGTACGAGAGCCTTGATGATGATATGTTCACCGTTTACTTTGCCTTGACCGTCTGCGCTAATACACGGACAACTCGCGCCATTCCGTTTTCAACCTGATCGCACCTGCTCGAATTCAGATGTTGCTATCTCAATAGATACAAGAAGTGGACGTGCTGTGTCATTTCGGGAGCAGACAGGCAGCTGCTGACTCCTCTCATCCCAACTGCTCATTTCACTTTTCTTTGTTTTTAAACTCGTTGTTTTTTAAAACAACGAGTTGTTTTATTCCAGGGTTTTCGTGATCAGTTGATCGCACTGATTGATGGTCGCGTCTGAATGAAAACCGAAAGCTTCGGTGAGACTTGATGTTCCAGTTGGAAAAGGTCGCCACAAGTTGGTGGCTTCGGACCTTCCACCGTCGTTGTTGAGACAACAGTGCCACTCTCGTCCGCAAGCGATCCAGGCGCTTCTTCCGAGTCGGTCCAGCTTGCTGCCTGCGTTCCTGGCTGTGCGAGAAACCAACCCACCATCGATTCGGCCACCAAGGGACCGCTCTCATTCATCGATTTTCGCGGCTACAATTCCAGCAACAAGGTCTATCCTGTCAGCACTGCGTCCCAGCTGCGTGCGGTCTAAAGCACTGCTTGGCTTGTGACTTGTGCCAGCTGCTGTGCTCCCTGTGCTGGGGGCGTTCACGGACCAGGCGAGATACAGCGCCTCCGATCATCTCCGAGCGGGTGTTCCGTAATCGAATCCGCGACCAGATCAAAGCCAAAGCGGCCAAGTGTGTTCTGTAAGTGCGTGCGTGTGGCGGCATTACTGTTCTTCATTTCCGTTCTGGAATCCAGAGCGTCCCAATCCAGCGATTTTCCGAATCCAGCGAATCCAGGCATCGGTGAATCTGGTCGGTTTCTCCATCCGACATTCTCCACCTGGCGCGACAGTTTGACTTTGTGGGCGACTTTAGACCAAGTCTGATCAGATTGGCGTGTCCACCGAGTCTGCGGATAGTACGACTGGTGCTATTACGAGATGAACTCATCCATGAATGGCGCCGCTGTGCGGCATCATCCGCCGCCGCGCGTCTTGCCCAGTAGCCGCGTCATTACTCAGAAGCCCTTGCCAACGAGCAGCTCCATCCAAGTCTCGAAGATGGCGGCGCGTGATCGAGCCCAGAGCTGGCGCGGCAAGTACCTGCGCGCGTTAAATATCTGCCCGGAAGACGTCGAGCTGGCGCGTCGCAAGGCCGCCGCCGTGACGCCCACGGGCGAAGGCGCCAGCAAAGGACGACTGCGTACGCTCAGCTACAGCCGCGGCGACTTCCCGGAGCGCAACTCGATGAGCCGCAGCTACAGCAGCTCGACGGAGAAGGAGGACGAGCAGCGCAAGTCGCTGGAACGTCTCGCACAGCAGCAGCAGCAACACCACGTCCACAACGACGACCACTCCAACCAGCAGCGCATCCACGCCGTGCCGCTGCGAGCCATCCCAGTGAGTGTGCCGACTGCGAACGCGAGCAACCCGTACGGCTTCGCGATGCGTCCAGAGCTCGCACGTGGACGGCGATGCCACACAGAGCCGTTCGCTCTGCGTGAACGCGTGTCGGCTCCGATCCAGATCCCCAGCATCCGCTCCGGCGTGAGCACGCAGCTCGACGGCAACGACCGCACACTAGACAACAAGACCTCGATGCTCACGGGCCAGCGCATTCCGTTCGGCAACAACAATCACACTGTGGGGCTGCGGTCGTGGGAGGACCCCGTGGCGATGCGTGATGATCCGACGGCGACCATGGGCTGGCATGTCCCAGTCAACGGTGACCGGAGAGAGCAGGCGCTGCCATTCGCTTTCGACGAGCACGTCATGCACGATGACGAGGAAGACGTTGAGGACGATGACGACCACGGCGGCGACATTTTTGAGATGGAAGGGCTCCACGACAGCAGCGAGGATGATGAGAACCAGACCAGCAACCACCAGGCGCCCGTGAGCGCCAAGTCTCGGCGGCGGTTCCGCACGGCGTCGCTGAACATCGCGTCCAATGGACGTGAGAAGCGCGTGCACCGTCCGGCATTTGGTGATGAAGACACAGAGGACGCGCCGATGGGTCACATGATGTCGCAGTCGTTTGTGCCGCCGCACCAGCTCGTGCAGCGGGACTGCTTCTCCATCGGCATGCGCGACGAGTTCAAGCGTCGCCCCACCAACAACATTTGAGTTTTGAGACTCCCGTTTATCACGAAGAAGGCAGGACGCAGTGCGCGGACGACCAACACACAACCACCACCAGGGAGTCACACCTGAATAGAAGAGTAACCAGTAGCAGTAGTACCAACCACCACACGACATGACGCCGGCGATCCAAAGGCAAGACGCCTGGCAGAAACAACAAGCAATGCAGTACACGAATATTTATCCATCGTTTCAGGTGAACATGCAGTCAACTGAGGAGCTCACAAAGCACGACACAGACACGCACTGGATGCATGTGGGACTGATGACAGACGAGCACCGTACTGACGCGAGTTGCACGCGTCGGTGAGCAACCCAGTGTACCCAGCGACTCGTGCTCGCTCTGTGCATTCCTTGCCTGGCTGTCCATCATGTGGACTCCATGTGCCGATGATGTGGACTGATGAGCCTCATCATGAGGACTTGGAATGGGGCACGCCACCGCCAGACTGCTGCATGTCCCGAGCGGATGCTGCTTGTACCAACGCTGTGTCTAGTTCCACGTCGAGCGCATACGCACACACACACACACACGGCGGTCGCCTTGTCGCCCGCATTTGACTACTGGTGGACACGCGTGTGTCTGGTCGTGGGGCAATGCGCATGGTTTGGTTCAATCATTCCCATGTTTGAAGCTTCCGTTGTTGATGGCGTGCCGATCATGAGCATGGATAGTTCCTTCTGTAGCTCTTGGCGATTCAAGTTGCGGACAATGTCATGTCACAATCACGAAGGGACACTCCGCAATAGCTGTGAAAATTTATGGAGAGACAGAACTCAGGTGCTGATTAGACCTGATCTTCATACAATTGTGAACATCCCAATCACTGTCAGAATGAATACGGTAGCCCACCTCGTTGACCTCAAACGTAGAGAGCCAGCTGGAACTGAAGATCCAGAAGCATGCCTGCTCTGCCGCTTGCTGGAGATAACCATGAGTCCCCAATACTGGAGCGCAGTCTAAAGCCGATGTGGCTGGAGGCAGTACCCAGAACCAAGCCTGCGAGTAGGTTTCGGCCATCTGCTGATGCCCACGCCTTCTCGCATTTTCGCGCCGGCGTCAGTTCACAGTCTGACGTCAGAGACTTCCATAGTGAAAGCCTGTAAGGTTGTGATCTTTCCGTCTGACTGGATGACCAAGGTAACCAGATGGGTGAGCGACACCACAGTCGCATTCTAGACTTGGGTTGGTCGTCGACGTCGCTGATCACATGCCGCACTGGTTTCCATCTGGTGACTGGCGTCTGGCTGGCGTTTCGCAATGCGAACCTCATACCTCGTGGACGTTGTGATCTTGTGATCTGTAACCAGCCGTCGTGGCATTGTGTTCTGCTGTATGGGCGTTTAGACCGTGGTCCGACTGGATGTGCTCCGCTTCTCCCTCCTTCGATCCGTGGGAACAATTGTTCCCGTTCCGTCGTCCGTCAGGCCTTTAGCTCCTCATTTCCAAAAGCTCCTTGGCTTGTTCGCAGGTTCCAACAAAACTTCGCCAACACAAATCCAACAAATCCAACAAATCCAACGAATATGCTGGGCTCCAAGTGCATCTCCATCTTCGCGACGCTGCTCGCCGTGGCCGCGTACGGCGCCGACGCCGGCGCTCTCCCTGCGGGCGTCTGCTACTCGGCGTGGCACCACTCGAGCGTCACGTCCGACGTCGTGGGCAAGGACCTGACCCAGATCAAGCAGTACTTCTCCAGCTTCCGCACGTTCCACGCGAGCTTCTCGGGCGTCAACGTCATCGACGCCGCCGCCGCCGCCGGCCTCAAGGTCGCTGTGGGTATCCAGATGGGGGACGCGAGCGGCATCGCCGGTGAGATCAAGGCGGCCTGCGACGGCGCCAAGCGTAACCCCAGCAGCGTCAACGGCATCTACGTCGGTAACGAGAACCTCAAGAACGGCGACTTCGGCACGTACACGGGCGACCAGCTCGTGGGTTACATCAACCAGCTTAAGGAGTGTACCTCGGGTCTCGGTATCAAGATCGGCTCGGTCCAGCGTATCAACGAGTGGGTCAGTGCCGCCGATGCCGCGAAGCTGGCGGCCGCCAGTGACACGATCGGTGTCAACATTTACCCGTTCTTCACGTCGGGTTCGACCACGCCGATCGAGAAGCTCAAGGCCCAGTGGAAGCAGATGACCGACATCTACAGCGAGGACAAGCTCGCGCTCACGGAGACGGGCTGGCCGCGTCAGGGCTCCAAGGAGAGCGGCACGGGCAACTTGCCGAGCAAGGAGACCACGCAGTCGTTCCTGAACGACTTTGCGACCTGGTCGGCGTCCCACACCAACTCGTACTTCTTCATGATGTACGACACCACGGTCTCGTACAGCGGCATGGACTACGAGAAGTACTTCGGTCTCGCCGACACCAACGGCGTGCTCCAGGTCACAATCCCAGGCGGCTCCGGCTCGAGCTCGGCTGATGCCACGACCACGGCTCCTGCTGCCACCACGGCCGCCCCAGCGGCTACGCCTGCCCCTGCTGCCGCCACGCCTACTGTGACCCCTGCGACGCCTGCCGCCACGCCTGCCTCGGGCTCGGGCAGCTCGCCTGCCGCTGCCACGCCTGCCACTCCTGCCGCCGAGGCTACGCCTGCCGCTGCTACGCCTGCCGCTGCTACGCCTGCCGCCGCCTCGATCGCCTCGGACGACGATGAGGAGGAGTCGGGTGATGAAGACGCCGCGGACGACGCGTCGGCTGCCTCGGTTCCTGCCCCTGCGCCTACCCCTGCCGCCACCTCGGGCAAGAAGGCCAAGAAGACCCACTGTGACTAAGCAAGCCAACACGCCAAGTTTTGAATGAGAGTCGTGGTTGTGAAGGCGGGACTGTCGAGATGGAAGGACGGATGGTGGAAATGGTACAAGACTCCCATGTGAAGGAGTTCTACGTACACGACGCCAGCCACCACCACGCCTGAAGAGACAGACCCACGCCAATGCTCGTAGTTTGTAAGGACAGTTGATAAACGCCACCGCACAAAACACTGTTCATCCCATTTAGAGTACCTTATCGGTAAATGAGTAAAATAGTGCATTACAAAACCATGCCTTACGCCTCCGCTGTGTGTGTGTACTTCCCGATCTGCTGCTGCTCTCGACAGCGCATGATGAAGCGTTGGAACGCCGTGGACTTGCGGCTACACCGCTCGCCCGTCGCCTCTTTAATCGCAACCACGAAGTATTCGTAGTCTTTAATCAAATCGTTGCTGTTGATGAACGTGAGCGCTTCTGCTCGCTCTTCTTCCGTCCATGGGAACTTGCGAGCGTCCTTGAAACCCTCGTCTTTCACGTGCCCGCCATCGTCCTCGTCCTCGCATCCTCCGTCGCGTCAGGAGGACTGAACACCAGGTCCATGGCCTGCATCTTGCGATGGATCGCCTTGCTGGAGCGAAGTCGCTGTGCCTGCTGACTGGCGAGAACCGCATACTTGTCCTTGACCTCGCTCACGGTTGGTGGAGGCTTGGCTTTCAAAGACCAATCGCCTTGACCAGCAAGCCCGCCTCCTTGTCCGACCAGGCCACACGGTCACAGGGTGGACGCAGTCGTCCATCGTCCTCGCCGGCCGTGCCGTTGCCTTCATTCGCTGGCTGCTCGCGTCGCGTTCGAAGCTTCTTCCTCACTGGCTGCTGCGTCTCCTCTCGAAGAAGCGCCTCCTTGGGTGCTTTCACCTTCACTTTGGCCTCTTTCTTTCGTGGTGCCTGCCGCTTTCGAGGCTGCGAGGCTTTGCCGTCCCAGTCTGCTTCGCACGAGGACGTCGGGTACCACGCTGCTCCTCACTCCCGTTCTCGTTCCTACCACACTCGTTGATGCCTGTGTTGTCGCCTGCGGATTCCTCTGCGTTCTTCTTGTGTGCCACAGGAGCCACCACCACCACGGCGGCAGCGACAGTCGAGAAGAAGGGGCGAAACTGATCAGCCAAGTTCTGACCCACGACTTCAAACGCGGACTGCTGCGAGTTGCGGTGGTGCTGGTCGTGTCCACCGTCGCTGTGGGCTTCAGCCTCGCGTGCTGTCACGCTTCTTGCCTCGCATCTCCGTCTAAGTTTCTTCTTCGTGGTTTCTCGCTCTTTTGGAATGTGTGGAGCTCTACGACGAGAGTCGGGACCTGGCGGTTTGGTTTGCGATCCTCGTCCCACCCATTCAAGGCTGATGCTTTTGAGACCTGATCAGTGGCGCTGGTCTCAGATAGAAACACCAAGTTGAAGTTGTAAGCTAACATTGCCGCTGTGAACCGCCCACTCGTGCAGCCACGGTACGCGTCGACAGGCCTGAGCATCATGAGCGAGCCACAGTTCGACGTATGACCGCACCCACTCTGGGTCGTACCCACGTCGACTCCACGCCCAACCCGCAGGCTCCACAGCTTGGTTTTCGTCGACCGAGTCGTGGAAACTGGCCCACGAAGCCGGTAGAAACTCGACACCCTTGGGCAAGTGCGACGGATTCTTGAGTAGGAAAGCTACGATATCCAAGTGGCCCGATCGTGCGCATCTCCACAGTGTATCGACTTCGACTTTGTGTAGCGGCCCGGCCTGTCCAAGCCACCGTACGACTCCAATGTGGCCGTTGAGTGCTGCCTTTGCGAGCGTGGCGTTGTGCCAGAGAGCGAACTCGTAGCTCATCCACTTGGCCACGACCCAGTTCCAGTGGCTGAGGTTGTCGCCGTCGCCCATGGGATCCGCGAGCCACTGCGCCGTGCGGACGTCGCCCTGGCCGATCACGTAGCTCATTGCCGCCGCCGTCACCGTTCGGATATTCGTGGTCTCCTCCAGCCACTGGAGCACTTGCAAGCGGTTAGCTGAGAAGCACGCGGCTTCCATGAGAGCCACTCGAGATGGAAACCCAGGTAATGACCACGGATCCACACCACCGCACTCGCCGATCCACTGTAAGACTTGGATATGGCCGCCTTCCAGAGCCGCCACGAATGTGCTGGCTCTTGGCTGATACGGTAGCCATTTGAGAACAGCCAAGCGTCCATTGCGAGCCGCACCGTCGGCAGTCAACACGAGCCACTCGTCACTGTCGACCAGCAGCTCCGTCCTGCTTTCAACCAGCCACCGCAGCACGTCCAAATGGCCGTGCGTCGCCGCCGTCACCATCGCCTTGCAAGTACACGGCCATGAAGTCTGTGGGTCTTGATGCATGCGTTTCAGCAACTCAAGGTCTCCACAGCGCGCAACGAAGTCCATGGCGCAGGTGTATTCAACCTTTGTCGTCATGCCGTCTTGCTGGGTCTTCAATACGACCACACCATGAGCTTTTGATGCAAACACTGCACCGTTTCCGGTCGCCCACTGGCCGCACAGTACGTTACCCGCGTCATCCAGCAGCCACGGGGAGTCAGCGTCCGACGCTTGCCTCTCCAGGGTTCTCAGCCAGTAGGCGAGGTCAACGTGGTCATCGACCGCCGCTGACAGCATCGCCTTGTGAGTCTCGTAGATTGTGACTGAGGCCAGCCACGCGACGGTCTCGCGGTCGCCGCGCGAGGCCGCGTGGTACAAAACCTCCGCAGGAAGCGCGATCTGAGACTGACTGAAACTCTCTTCCAGCGGCCTGTTGCTCAGCGGCAGTGGTGGCGATTCCAAGGCGACGTACGCGTGGATGCCTCCGCACTGCAGCAGCCTCCGCACCGCACGACGACAGCCAAACGCCGCAGCGCAGCGGAGCACGAGCGACGCGTCGCCGTCGTCGTCTTCCTCCGCCTGCAGCGTCGCACTGTTGACGTGCGTGAGCAACTGGCGCGCACCGTCGTGGAGATCGCACTCGACGGCAGCGACGACGAGACACAGCGCGTCCTTAGGCGCAACATACACCACTAGAAGCGCTGCGACGGTGGAGATATGGAGCACGTCGTGGAGGAGGGTCATTGGAGACGATGATGGAGGTCGGGTGTTGGACGGACGATTGCGGAATGAGCACGGCGAGTGCGGACACGGGAATCGCACGAGTGTGTGGGCGTGTTCTTCAGTTGGTTAGAGGGAGAAGGTGTGCGCCGCGCCCATCTTCCTTCTCGTGATACGAGTCCCGCTTGTGAAGATCTCTCAGGTTGGGTTGGTGAGACCTTTCTTCCATTCTGCGGGGTCTCGTGTTCAACTTCAAGGAAGGAATCCATCACCACCAAAATACCGGTATTTGAACCGGTAATCTGATAAGTACAAATATGGGTCAGTTTGTCTGGTATTCCCCAAAACCCATCCTTGTAAACCCGGCCCGTGGATGAAGATGGGTGGACTGTGGTTTTTGAACGCGAGTGGTTTTTGTTCTCCACCAGAAGATCTCCAGCGGAACTGTTCTTGGTCCGACTGCGGAACCAAAACCAACCAGCAGGCTGCCACTCACCAGGAAGCTTCGTTGAAGGGGTAAGTGATGGTCGAGGTGCACCCATGGTGGCGAAAATGCGCTGCTCTTTGATGCTCGATATCTACCCACCCAAGCTGCTGCTCGCCACGAGAGTATGCTCATTGGAAAGCAGTGCATTAGCCCGTTCCATTGGACTACATCTCAGCAGCGACAGTGTCGTCTGTGGGCAGCAATCGCGCATCTCGCGCGCCACCTTTGTCCGACTTCAGATTTGCTCATTTTCCATTCGTTTCCCCGCAGAAAACCCAGCAAAATGAGCTCCCCAGCGGACAAGACCGTGCCCCCACCAGCGCCCGCCGCCGGCGACGAAGGCCTGAGCAAGAACGAGCTCAAGCGCCGCCTCAAGGCCGAAAAGGCCGCGGCTGCCAAGGCCGAGAAGGCCGCTGCCAAGGCCGAGAAGGCTGCCTCGGCACCGCCTAAGAAGGCCGGCCCGGGCCTCGCGCTCGACAATGACGACGAGCTCGACCCGACGGCGTACTTCGCCAACCGCGAGCGCGCGCTCGTGGCGCTCGAGAAGGAGGGCGTGAACCCGTACCCGCACAAGTTCCACGTGTCCGAGTCGCTGCCAGAGTTCCACGCCAAGTACTCGTCGCTCGAGACCGGCGAAGTGCTCAACGACGTGCAGGTGTCGGTCGCTGGCCGTCTCCACAGCAAGCGCGCGTCCGGCTCCAAGCTCGTGTTCTACGATCTGCGTGGCGAGGGCGTCAAGATCCAGATCATGTCGTCGGCTGATGGATACGAGAGCGAGGAGGCGTTCTTCAAGATCCACAGCGTGCTGCGTCGTGGTGATATCGTCGGTGTCATCGGCGCGCCGGGAAAGTCGAAGAAGGGCGAGCTGTCGGTGTTCCCGAAGCAGCTCATCCTGCTGTCGCCGTGCATGCACATGCTGCCAAAGGTTCACGGCGGCATGAAGATGCAGCAGGACACGCGCTACCGCCAGCGCTACTTGGATCTGATCCTGAACGACGAGACGCGCAAGGTCTTCCAGACGCGTGCGGCGATCGTCAACTTCATCCGCAAGTTCCTTGACGACCAGAACTTCCTGGAGGTCGAGACGCCGATGATGAACATGATCGTCGGTGGCGCGACGGCCAAGCCGTTCGTGACGTACCACAACGACCTGCACATGAACCTGTTCATGCGTGTGGCGCCAGAGCTGTACCTCAAGCAGCTCGTGATCGGCGGCCTCGACCGCGTGTACGAGATCGGACGCCAGTTCCGTAACGAAGGCATCGATCTCACGCACAACCCAGAGTTCACGAGTTGCGAGTTCTACATGGCGTACGCCGACTACAACGACCTCATGGACATGACGGAGAAGCTGTTCTCGGAGATGGTCAAGCAGATCACGGGCAGCTACCAGCTCACGATCCAGCGCGAGCCAGAGGAGGAGCCGATCACGATCGACTTCACGCCGCCGTTCCGCCGCATCAGCATGGTCGCCGCCGTCGAGGAGGCCACCAACACCAAGATCCCAATCGAGGACCCAGAACAGTGCGTCGCCGTGCTCGAGAAGCTCGTGCGCAAGTACGACATTGACTGCGCCGCTCCGCGCTCGACCGCGCGTCTGCTCGACAAGCTCGTGGGCCACTTCATCGAGGACAACCGTGAGTACTGGACCAAGCCGTTCTTCATCATTGAGCAGCCAGTGTTCAACTCGCCGCTCGCCAAGTACCACCGCGAGAAGGCCGGCCTCACTGAGCGCTTCGAGCTCTTCCTGGCCGGTGCCGAGATCTGTAACGCGTACACGGAGCTCAACAACCCGAAGTACGTGCATGATGCCTGTGAAATCGCTGATACGGAGTGGGTAGCTGACTGACTTTTTGATGTGTGACTTTACAGGGTCCAGCGTGAGCGCTTCATTGAGCAGATGGAGCAGGCCGCCGCCGGCGACGACGAGGCCCAGCCGCACGACGAGTCGTTCTGCACGGCCATGGAGTATGGTCTGCCGCCAACTGGTGGTTGGGGCTGCGGTGTCGACCGTCTCACCATGTTCCTGAGCAACAAGTTCAACATCAAGGAGGTGCTGCTTTTCCCGGCCATGAAGCCAGATGAGCAGGTCCAGGGCGAGCAGTCGGCCATGACCATCACGGGCTCGGTCGTGATTGAGGAGCTGGAGAAGCGTCTGGACGAGAACACGTTCCTGAACGGCGACAAGCCGACCAAGGAGGACGCCCAGGTCTTCGAGAAGGTCAAGGTCATCGGCAAGGACATCTTGAAGAAGCACCCGAACGTCGAGAAGTGGTCCAACTTCGTGGCCGCCTTCCCGAACGACCTGCGCGCCAAGTGGTAAGCAGTGACTTTGTTGAACGACCGCTTCGAGTCGGGCAGAGATTTTTTCTAGCGTAGCTTCCGAGTGCCTTTAACCACGTTCTGTACTGTGTGAACTACACTGTGCTGCTGGTGGTGAGAGACATCTCCATTCATAACACAGACGAGTACTTTGATCTCAAATGCGTTGCGTTTCATGTTGATAAATACGAGGTGAAGTGATGATAGTGTAGTACCTAGAGGGCTCGTAGTGTATCCGAGTCGTCGTTTGTGAGCGGCACGAAGCGGCCTTGTACGACGTGGAAGTGGTCGTGCAGCACCCGCAACGCGTCGTCCCACTCGTCTTCTTTGATGAGCATGAAGTCCTACAAGCATCAATCAATCAGTCTTTCTCCCATAGCTGTGAGTGATTTCACGGCAGCATCGATCGTACCGTGGCGTAGGTGCTGAGGTAGAACACCATCGTCCCTGCGTTGAGCAGCGCGCGCGTGTGGCCGGCGACGATGCCCGTCTCCACAAAGCCCAAGTTCTTGTCTCCGATCTGCACGACCTTCCAGCAGTCGGGCGACACCATCACACCAGGTTCTCCACGGTACGCGAGCTGCTGCATCTGCTCCACGAAACCCACGTCCGACGTCACGACGGAAATGTCTTCGCCAGATTCCGAGTAGCTCAGGAAGATCTTTCCGCCATCAGGCGCCACGGACTGATTCAGTTCAGGATCCTGACACGAAGGACTCGACTGGCCAAACAGCAGACGCACGAGCGCGTACATGTGACGACGCACGCACGATTTGTCGATCTGCACGAGGAAGAGATCCACTTTGTCAGGCACACTGAGTGTGTGCTGGTGCACGAGCGCGACTTCCTTCACTGGATCCACGTTCAGTTCCGTGAACGAACTACGCAAAGACTCGCTGTCGCTGTGCGTCGTCGGCATCAGCGGCTCGCCGTCTTCCATTTCCACGTCGCAGAACGACCGCAGACAGCGGATCGCACGCTCAAGGTCTTCGATCTTCACGAGAACTACAGTAACAAAAACGACTTAGTTTAACGGAGACCGTGACGACTGGTGAAAATCAGCACCAACAAACGTACTGAAGTCGGTCTGGTACGTGGAGATCTGGAACACGCTGATCTGGTTGCGCGCGAGCTGCGTCGTGAGCTCCGTGAGTGTCGAGAGCTGGTTGAGAAAGGCGCCTGCGCCCGCACTCGCGACCTGCAGCGCCTTCCATCGGATGGGCTCGTACTCGAGCGTGTTGTCTGGGAAAATGGACAGCAGTGAGTCCTCGAAGACGATCGAGAGCTCGTGCTGGGTTTCCACGTAGCTCAGGAAGCGCTGGCTGCTGCGCGCAGTCACGATGTCGACGTCGAGGCGGTCGGACGAGTAGAAGAGCAGCTCCAGCAGCCACGTCATGAGCTGGAACGGCTCGGGGCGTGACGCGTCAGCGGTGTCAGAAGGCGGAGACGTTGGTGGTGAAGACGCAAGGAACGGGTAGAACGGGTTGCGGTTGGCGTGCTTCTTGACGCTGGTGATGACCAGCGACGGCGACAGGCAGATGAGTTGCACTGGCGCGTCCATGGCGTGGAGATCAATCAAACTTGGAAGATCAATTAGACCGGAAGATCAATCAGCCAAGCGATGGTAGAGTCCGTAGACGGAACAAGTGGGTGGTGGTGTCGGTTGCGGTGGGATTCGTCGACTCCATCAATCAAACACGCGTTGATGCTGGTCTGGCTGTCTCATGCTGCTGGATGGCTGCGCTTTTCATTCAAAGTGGGTGGAGGGGCGTCGAGATCCGCCAGAAATATACGGCCACTTGAATGTGGGAAAGGAAGACCCAGACGAGAGCCAGACCATGACGCCCAGGAAGTCACTATTGAACTGATGACCCGACCACCATAGATAACAGGAATAAGTAGGTTACATGGTTACACCAGTGCCTACTAGAATATGTGAATATCGAGTGCCACCAGGCTGGCATTTTTATCTTGACCGTACTAATTAAAAAAACTAAGCCAATCTGCGGGAGGACTAGACTAATATCAAGCACATTGCCATTGACCACCAAGGTCTCGTCGAGGACACGGCATGCTGGCAACACGGATATTGACAGTTTCCTCGTATTCTGACGAAGCCGCACGCGAATGTGGTGATGGATGAACGTGGCGGGACGACCAGTCTGTACGACATTCTCGACTCCTGACTAAAGAGTGATCGACAACATCAGCGAGGGAACATGAAGGTGGTGACTCCAGGATCACCAGTGCTGTTCTATTGAACGATACAGTTGGGACCAAGGTAGCTGTTCCCCTCAGGCTGCTACTGCTCGACGCTCCTCTGCCTGGACTGCGACCGTGTTCTCCACAACCTTGCGCTTCATCACTCGCGACGCGATGATCGTGATGTCGTCGGGCATCCCGCCGCCCCAGAGCAAGTCGTTTTCCTTCGCTAGCCGCGCAAATGGCGAGTCTCGCGAGCGGTCGAGCGACAACTCGTACGCCTTCTCCACCAGCTTCCTGGTCATGACTTCCAGCTCGTGCTCGGCACTCACGATCTCCAGCAGCACGTCTTCGTCTACATTATCAAAGAGCCCGTCTGTCGCCAGCAGAATCAAATCGCCTTCGAGGACTGGGACGCGCAACCGAACGCCACTGGCGGGCGTCTCAAACAGCGGCCTCTCGTTCATGGGCGTCGGCGACGGCGACGGCGTGAGCTCCAAGTCCTTGGTCACATCTTGGCGGATCTCTGGGCCGACAAAGCCAAGCTGGAACGGACAGTTGAAGTAGTGGAGCTGCTGCGGCGAGCGGTACGATACGTGAGCACCCTTGCGACGACCAGCAGTCGTGAGATCGGCGTCCCGGTCGCGGATCTTGCGAGAGAGTGAGCCGTCGAGTGTGCCTCGCTGGCGAGCAGTCTCTTTGTCTGATTTCTTGTCTCGGATGATCAAAAAGCCCGAGTCACCGACGTTAATAGCGTGGAGTTCAGCCGCCTGAGGGTCGAGAGAGATCACACAGGCGGTCGCGCTGCCGACGATCTCCTTTTGCAGAACAGTCGACCACGCGGCGTGGAGAACTTCCCCAGGGTCCACGCGGTGCTCCCTAGCGTACGAGATCTGCGACGCCTTGTGGGCTGCTCGCATGAGCTCCTGAGAGTACAGCTTGGCACTGATGCCCTTCTCGAACCACGAGCCGACGCCGTCGGCTACACCAAGTGCTAGCACGTCTGACGGACCAAACTCCGTTCGGAAACGCCCCGTTTCCGGATCAAACACCTCGGTGTTTGGGTCCAGCGTGCCCACAAAGTACGCGTCTTCTCCGCCAGTGTCCTTCTTGCCAGGATGCGGGATGGACATCGCGAACGAGCGGAGGAAAAAATCCCAGTGCTCGCCTGGCGTCTTCTTCCTGAGAGTCAGCACAACACAACGAGTGAGTCATCTTGCCGCCGCCACTAACTCCGTCGTGATTATTCAAATAGCGTACTCTTGCGTGGCGTCTACCAGCGACGTGTTGACGGGAAGCCCCTTACGTGGCAGGATCACGTTGATATAGTCCGACTTGGCACTACAGACACATACACACACGCCATTAGTCGATTGCTCCTCGTCTCTCTCTCGTCAGGCATCCACCACTTACCTGGTGTGGACCGCGTTGTCCACTTCGTCGCGGCGGTGCAGCAGCGATGCGATGTCAATGAGCGACACCGTCCCCAGCAGCTTGCCGCCCTCCAGCACGGGGATCTCCCCTCGGCCCGACAGCGCCATCACGGCTCGACACTACACACACAACACACAATCACCAC
>JAADWY010000625.1:0-19492 GCA_023336355.1 Pythium dissotocum
ACCACGTCTGATCAACGTGGATGGAGAACACTCAGCTGAGAAGACACATTCCGATGGAGATTTGGCAAGAGGTGGGGCTACCGCAGCGAACCAGTATGAAGCCCGTGTGGATAGCTCGGAGAACGAAGATCGCTGGCAGAATCAAGTCCAGTGCAGTAACGAAGTGGCAGACGCTCCGATGCAAGATGACGCGGCCAGCGTGCCAAGCGCTGACACGACTCGACGCAAGCGGCAGATGAGCAGTACCAGTCTCGGTGAACCAGTCCGCAAGCGTCAGCATGCTCAAGATGATGCGGCCATGATCCTGCAGAGTGCTCATGGAGACGCGGCAGAGACCCCGCAGGAGAACCAGGACGTTCGATCCGCGAGGAGTGGGCGGGCATCTAAGCCTCCTCGGTGGATGAACGACTTCGTGATGATGTCTCGTGAGATCGAATCAGCAGAAGACAAAGCTCGCAAGCGTTTCGTGAAAAGTGTCGCCAGGAAATGGCATGAAGAAGTGCTACTACGCACAAGCAGAAGTCACGATGAACGATAATCCAGCCACTCTTGAGGAAGCCATGAACTCGCCAGAGTTTTTGAAGTGGAAGCAAGGAACCGACGCCGAATACAAGTCGCTGCTGGACAATGGCACGTGGGAGCTGGTCGAGCTCAAGCCAGGAATGAAGGTGCTCCAGTGCAAGTGGGTGCTCCGCATCAAGTACAACGCAGACGGCACAATCGACAGGTACAAGGTGCGGTTAGTCATCAAGGGATTCCTGCAAGAGTATGTGTGGACTACTTGGAAGTCTTCGCTCCAGTTGTTCGGTTCGAGTCGCTCCGATTCCTACTCGCGTTTGCTGCTATGAAGAACTACGAAGTGCATCAAATGGATGTGACTACTGCGTTTCTGAACGGAGACATCGACGTCACGGTGTTCATGCAGCAGCCGGAAGGGTGCGTTGTGAAGGGCAAGGAGAACTTCGTGTGCCGCCTTCGCAAGTCGCTCTACGGACTAAAACAGGCTCCTAGAGTCTGGTATCAAGTGCTTCGCGAGCGACTCGAGCAGAACGGATTCACAATGCTCAAGACCGAAGCGTGTGTTGGAGTCAAGTTCATCGGTGGGTGGCCGTACTTCATCTCAATCTACGTGGACGACCTGATCCTGTTTGCGCCAACCATCACGATCGTGAACGACTTCAAGCACAGGATGACAAGACGATTCAAGATGAAGGACCTCGGCCCGATCCACTACATTCTCGGATGGGAGATCCAGAGAGACCGTGAAGCGCGTGAGATCAAGACCCCGCAGCACAAGTACACCATGAAGATGCTAGAGAAGCTCAAGATGCATGAATGCAATGGTAGATACGTCCCGAGTCGTCCAGACCTCGTGTTGACCAAGGCGCTGTGTGCGTCTGACCCAGAAGAGATCAAGATCATGAAGACCTAGCCGTAACGTGCAGCAGTCGGCTCGCTCATGTACCTGATCCTGTGTACCAGGCCAGACATCGCGTACGCGGTTCGTGAGTGCAGCCAGTTCTTCAGCAATCCCGGTATCGCGCATTGGCGTGCGGTCAAGAACATCTTTCGCTACGTCAAGACTACGCAGAACTACGGACTCGTGCTCGGAGGAATGCAGTTTGCAGACAAGCCTTTGCAGCATCATCTGATTGACTTCTCCGACTCAGACTTCGCAAGCCACGAAGACCGCCGCTCAATTGCAGGATACGTGACAACGCTCGGGGACAGTCTCGTCTCGTGGTGCAGCCAAGCAGAGAAGACCGCGACGCTTCACACGACCGCAGCCGAGTACATCGCGCTGAGCATGCTAGTACAAGAAGTGATCCATCTACGGATGATGATCAAGGAACTGCTCAAGGATAAGCCACAAACGACCAAGATCTACGTCTACAATGCTAGTGCGATCAAGCTCGCCAAGGACCCAGAATTCCATGCAAGAAGCAAGCACATCGACGTGCGCCATCACTACATTCGCGAGAAGGAACAGAAGAAGAAGATCGAGGTGACGAAGATCGCTAGTGCGGACAATGTCGCGGACATGTTCACCAAGTCGTTACAAAGATCTACGTTCGAGCGCCATCGAGACGCGCTGCGAGTCTTTCGAGTCCACGAGGATTCGAAGTGACCAACCATCAAGATGGAGACCTCCGTGAAGCCTCATGTGGGGCACTTGCAGGGTGATGCTCCACTCCGGTCAGCTCAAGGTTACTCAAAGGTTACGGAAGGTTACTCCAAGTAGGTTACGACAGTTGGTTGAGGTCGCACGTAGAGTAAGAGGATTTTGTGCCTTCTAGAGGCTTTCCCTCAAGTTCTCAAGCTACGCTAAAGTGCTCAATACACCGTGACCTTGCAAAACTCCAGAAGCCCATGACAATCGAGTCTGATACTACACTTGTGAATATCATGTTTCCGGTATAGTTACGCTGCACGTTCTACTGTTTGTTCCTCAGCTTGCACCTCCCACATCGTTCGAAGTGCCTCAACGCGACTGGCGTCACGGGTGATCTGCTCAGCAAACGCTCCACGCGACCGGATCTTTTCGGCGGCAGCTCCCAGTTTCACTCCGTGCGCTTCCCGAGGCCATGGATCTTCAGCAGGCACCACAAACCTCCGCGGCACGGCCTCACTGCCGTAGATATCATAGTAGATCTCCAGTGCCGGCAGGATCTGCTGCGTCCACTCGCACTCGACGGGGTCCAAGATCAACGCCAGCCACTTCAAGCGCTCTGCATCACGGGAGACTTGGTCGGAGTAGTAACCCTTCGATCGCATGCCGCTCACAACGCGTCCAAGCCGCAGTCCCCACGACTCCGCCGGCCACGGCTCTTCACTCGGAACCACAAAGGCCACGCTGACCTTGCAGTGGCCGTACACCAAGCGGTACGTCTCGAACGCCGGCACAATGACTGTAGACCACTGGTGCTCAGAGACGTCCCACACAAAGTTGATCGCCTCCAGCCGCTGGGTGTCCCTTTCCACTTGGTCGGCAAAGCCGTTGTCGTACCGCATCCCACTGACGACGTGTCCGAGCTTGAGCCCATACGCGCGTTCCGGCCACGGCTCATGGTGAGGGACAACGAACGCCTGGCTTACTGAACAATGTCCATAGACCTGGGCGAACGTCTCCAGCGATGGCAAGATCCTCTCGGACCATTCCGTGTCGTACACGGAGAAAGTGAACTGGACGCGCTGGAGGTCTTGCAGCTGCGACGGCGTGAGCTCCTCGCGTTCATGGCGCAGTCGATCAACCACAACGCCGAGTCGGTACCCCCACGTCTGCACAGGCCATCGTGGGTGCCCACGCGGCACGACGAAGCTGCGCGTCACGACCGAGTGGCCGTGGAGGTCATAGAACGTCTGGATCGCCGCCATGCGCTGATGCTGCCACACGTACTGCTGCCAGTCGGCGTTCACTGGGAACCCGATCTCCTCCAACTGCTCCTTCACGCGTGGGTGGCGCGTGTGGTAGTACGCATTGGTCATGAACTTGTGCAGCACGCGTCCGAGGTTGAGTCGTCCACGGACTTCCGACGGCCACGCGATCTCATGCGCAGTATGGACGAGTCCCACGATGCTGCCGTGGTTCGACAGGCTCACGCCAGGCTTCTTGACAGTGTGACTGGAAGACGCCGAGGGGATCGGGAGATGGTACGGCACGATCCAGTGGCCGACGCACGCGTGGAAGGCCTGCAGCGCCGCTGGAAGTTGCGCGAACTGCCGCGCCTCTTCCTTCCATCGCGCCGCTCGCCCAGGAGTCACACTGGCGCTGTTGCTGGCTTGGGCTACTGGGGTTGGTGTGGTGCTCTGCTGACGCGTCCATACAGCGCAGCGCCGCCATGCAGGCGCCAGTGGCGTAGCTGCTCGTGCCGTCCGCACGCGTAGCATTTTGTGTGGATTTCGTTTGTGGTGTTGGTGAGGTGTTCCGCCTGTCGCCAGTCAAACAAAAGTGGATACACGACGTGGCTGAAACGTAACGCGTTCGTAACCACAACGTCATCAGGCATTTTAGCGAGGGCGTCACTATTGGTCGGATCCAAATCGGCGACGTGTGTGAATTAGCCTGACGAGTTAGCCCATGGGTGGCGACAAGTTGACACCCAACTCACTCAGTGCATCACCATGCGCCTAACTGCTCCGACCCGTTGTGACTAATTAGTTGCAAGCCAACCACTCCCGTACTGTATTGAGAGTACGGTGTCAGCGGTGGCATTCGCAGTTTAAAGCCTTCGACCTGAAGAAGCATCGGCTACCAGCGATGATTCTGACCGCTATGCCGTCCGCCACTCAACGCTGCTCTCAATGTGTGTATGGACCACTCGTCAGCTTTGAGGGTACGCCTGAAGAAGAACAGCTCCGTCAGCAAGCCCACCAACTCCTCCACGTCGACTGGCCGGTGTTCCTGGACTATGTGCTTGCGTTAGAAGCGGCGCCGTCAACTATGTCACTCATGGACGCGATGCCCGTGTTCGTGTTGGATTTCAACGTGAAGCGATGGCGCGGCCCCGACCCTGTGACCGAGGCTGATCGTCCACGTTTACTGGAAGCGTTTGGCCGACTCGTGCAGTTTTCCACCAAGCTGAACGCGTCTCCGCGACTCAAGACCACCTTCTGGCTCGCCATGGCGACGAAGATCAGGGCAACGCACGTGCACACGCAACTGTTTGAGCGACCGGAGTTTCCGCAATTTATGATCGACTGCGGCTATGGCTTCGATCCATGGTCCAATATGAATCAGTCGCTATGTGACGCTCTCTGCGACTTCATGACCACGGCAGTTGATGACTCGGCTTCAACCATCCAACTTCCCATCGGATTCTCGTTTGCGGTCAAGTCGTTTCCTGGGCAACGGTGGCGTTCCCGTGAAGATCTCGCGCTCATCGAGCGTATGCTGGACCGCATCTCCCCAAGTTCGACTCACCCTTACAAGATCGCAATGTTGGATTTCAACGGCACGACTATGGAAGCATCGACACTTGATGTTGTCGCTCGCATTGCGGCCAAATCCAAGAGCGGTTTCTACCAGATCCAACACATCAAGTTGAATGCCGTGACTCCAAGTGTGTGGGAAGTGGGATTGGACACAGCTCGGTCGCGTCAGATACGGGATATCGCATCCGCAGCGTTCAGTCCCGTCGGGTTACCACCTTTTTGGAGCTTCCTACCACAGAGCACGTGGTGACGGTGGGAACTTTGATGCTGGCAGCCAACTGAAACGCATCATCGCCTGGAAGGTAGAGGAGCAGTTGACGTGGCCTCAACACCCCGCCCTACCGGTAAACTCGACTGGAGGTTGGCTTCCTGCAAGGAACCAACTCCATCGATAGTTCGGTGTTCACACGATCTGGAGATTGTGCACAACAAGGAGGATGTTCTAAAAAACCTGTATTCGTTTTGAGGATGCATTTTCAATTGAGATGTTCCAACAATGGAATGCACACGGCGCAAACATATCATTTCATGGAGGTTGATTACCGTCATTCTGGACGCCAATTTCAGGAATGTTGGTGGTCCCTTTTGGTGCGGGAAGGTCACCACCACACATCCATTTCCCCATTTGATCGATCTCGTGCGTATGGGCCGCTTCGCTGAGGTGCTGGGCGTGGGCGCCCATGGCTCCATGCACATCGCACTCACTCGCGCTGAGTATGTGGCGGGCGACGTGCTCGCTGGAAGCGTGTGGCTCTACGTGACGACGCGCATCGAGCGCGCCGAGCCGATTCATTTGGAGCTGCTGGGCAAAGAGACGCTGGAATGGGACGAGATCCATGAGGAGCAAGTGCCTGTGGACGTCAAGCACAGCTGCAGACATCACCACAAGCACCACAAGCACGGTGGTCATGGGCACAAGGAGAAGAGGAAGCACACGACAAAGTGTGGGTGTGATGATGAAACCGAGCCCAAGATGCAAGTTGTTCAGCGGACAGTCAGCGAAAAGGAGGTGTTCATCATCATCAAAGCGCCGATCTGTCTGGATGTGCCTGCGCGTGCGTACGAGCCGGGCAAGTACGAGTTCTCGTTCGAGTACCAGCTTCCAGTACGGACGCTCGTGCCCACGTTCAGCTTCCAGTGTTCTCGACTGGGCCACATGCACGATGTTCGAGCCAAGGCCGAGTACGAGCTCACGGCTCGCGTGCCTATTAACGGCATGTTCAACGCCGATCTTTCCCACGTTATTCATCCGATCATCCGCGAAGATCCATCCCTCCAGGTGCCGCGTCAGATCTTTCAGTCCACGACGATCCCTGTGTACTTCTGCGTGTTTTTCAAGAAAGGGTCGTGTGAGCTCATGGCAGCGCTGGAGAAGGACGTCGTACCCCTCGGAGCACAGGCGCTCTTGCAGCTCTTCATCCACAACAACTCGACTAGAGATGTCGATGCCGTAAGCACGAGGCTTCGCCAGACTGTGGTGATGAACCAGTTCCGAGCGTCTCGTGGTGCGTCGGAGGTATCTCATCACACGAGGGATATTGCGTGGGGCCAGTACGCGGGTGTGAAGGCAGGTGAGAAGGCGGATATCACAGCGTACCAGCACATCCAGTACGATAAGAAGACGCGGCACGAACTGCTGCCGACGATGCGCTCGCATTTCCTGGCGTTCAGCTACGAACTGGCGGTCAAATGCAAGCAGTCATGGTGCTGGGACGACGCCAACGTCACGTTCCCTATCGTGGTCACGACCAAGATGGTTTAATCGACCAGCTACACCATGAGCACTAGGCGTCCGCGCAAAAATTCAAAAATGCAGTCAATTCTGCTTCATGTGAGCTGGATGTGGAACTCGTTAGTCTCTGCTCCTTCGTCCGTGCTCTGCTAGTGCTTTTTTAATATCGGAGGAGGAGAGGATCTCGTGGTAATGTCACGGTAGTAGCCGCTAAATCGTCGCTTCTTGAGTTGTTGGTCGGTGGAGGACTGCCTGGCTGTCTTGGTCGCCTAGGTCGGACACGTGGAGGATGCCAACAGGAATGCACGGCAGTAGCTCGCTTGTAGCTGAGGCGATACTTGCAGGGAACGACAGCGTGTCTTCATTCGAAGCAGCCCCAGACGCTGTATCTAAGCCGCCTGAAGTTGTCTTTGGAACGGGCCTCGCTGGGTTCTTCCTCGTATCGTGCTGGCTGCTTTCATCAAGAATACGTACTCCGTTCGCCTTCTCTTGCACTTCTACACGTCTCTTGTCCAGCAGTCTCTTGAGTGCGAGGTTCTTCATCGCAATCATGTGGATGGCGTTGGCAGAAACTCGCTTCAGAATGGCCTTCAGCTCGTCGTTTTCTTGCATGAGGGCAGCCAAACTTGCACGAAGCTCGCGCTCGACAGAGCTCTCCTCTACCGGTGATGCTTCGGTGTGTGCGTCCATCTGGTTGGTAGTGGCGAGGCGCTAGGAAGACTGTGTGCTCTGTGGATGATGTTTTCGCAGAGTGGGTGAAAGTTCGGAAGTGTTGTTGGGAGGGTGTGTTGTCGCCTGTCTATCGATTTCGAAATGGATACAAATTGTCACTGTAACCTCGAGAGAGTGACATAACCTCCAAAAAAACAGATTCGAATGCCATGAACTCCCCCTTGGCAGCCTTCAGAGAGCAATATCGACATGCTGTGCTGAAGCCGATTAAATTAAACTCCGGTAACTAACGCGTCTTTTTGTGGCCCTTCTACTAGCATCAAGAAGGCGATTGAAGCTGTGGGGCGAGCCAGTTGCCTGTGGGCTAAAAATACATGCGAGAGACATGTTCCCCGACACTCGGGTGTCTGAGCTCCGGCGTTCCTGGCCGCGACAGACTGATCTAGTCGGCGGAATTACGGACACTAGCGCCCTGGAAGAGTACTGGGCGGCGGTGATCTGTGGAGACGAGTCGCCATGGGTGCGTTATCGTCGTGTATATCGGATACGACGGCGTCGCGCAAGCAAGGAGCGTTCTACAAGGCGTACAAGATCAACGACCAGCTTGGGCAGAAGCTGCTCGCCGTGGGCATCGGCAAGAAGCAGCTCTTCGATCTCCACGAGATCTTCAACGCCATGGATAAAGGTGGCGTGGCGCTGCCTTTCTTCACAATATGCTTGGTGTGTGGACATCACTAACGCTGCTTTTCATTGAATGGTACTCCAGATAACTCTGGCGAGATCAACTTGCTCGAGTTCTTTACCTACATTGGTACGCACGTATCCACTCACTCTCTTGTACTACCCCCACACTGATGACATTGCCTTACTAGACCTAAAACGCACGCGTTTCTCGGAGAAGGCCTTCAGTGTGATGGACCGCGACGGCAGCGGCGAGGTCGACTTCATCGAGTTCGTGCTGGCCGTGTGGAACTACTGCTCGTTCAGCCGCAAGAGCCTCGTCCAGTTCGCCTTTGATCTGTACGATACAGATAGTAGCGGCGAGATCGAGCGCACAGAAGCAAGCCACTGTGTGCGCGAGATCTGGGGCGGTGACTGGGAACACAATGCCAACGCCCAGAAAGTCATGTCCAAGCTTGACTCACTCATGCAAACCACGGCCAACGGACGACTCACGGTGCCGATGTTTGAAGACTTTTCGCAGCGGCATCCGATTCTTTTGTTTCCAGCGTTTCAACTTCAAACGGAGATCCAGCATCGTGTGCTTGGCGAAAGGTTCTGGCATAAGGCAGCGAAGCGCCGTTCGCAACTGGATCCGCGGCAGATCAACTGGAAATCTTTCGCGCAACTCCAGAAAAACACGCGCCAGTCGAGTCAGCGGTTCCTGCAAGCGGTCGAAGAATCTCTCCACGACAACGTCTTTGAAGCCGCACAGCCCCCATCTCCAGAAGATCCTCCACGGAAGCGTTCGAGTATACAGAACATGTTGAGCAAAGTCCGAAGCCGCAAGGCGAAAGTGTTTCTGGAAGAACATGATTCAAATGAACACGACGACGAGTCGCTGGCCTCGTCCACTGGTTCGAAGAGGACGATCGTGACGACATTCGACACACCTCAGACTGGAAGCTCGGCGCCTTCTCCTAGTGGGAAGAAAGCCAAGTTGTCTCCGTCGAAGCGGCCACTGGCTGTCGATACGCAGACGGCACCATCAGGCCAACCGGGCCAGTCACCAGCCCATAGCAGACTGGACAGCACGGGATCGCCTGTGAAGAAAACCTCGCCAAAGAAGAAGCACAAGTCGGTCGCGCAACAGGAGAAAGCCGATCTCGTCGTGGAAGACGTGTCGGAGCGCCATGCGAGTATTCGATGATCGCGAAGCCTTATGCACAATGTGATGTCACGACGAAATCTTCAGCGCACAGCGAGCTAGTGGCTCTAACTGATCGACCAGCAGCGACACTCGTGCTCGACTGGATGGGTCTTGCACTTGCTGGACGGGCAGTCGATGGTCGGTGTACACCAAAAGGCATCCATCGCGCTTCCAAAGGCGAAGATCCACGGCAACAGGCTTTCCATCGGAAGTCTCCACGGAGAGGCGAGGAAGCGGGAACCTGCGCCACGTGACATCTTTGAGGGTTTGCACCATCGCAACGGAATCTTTGATGAGCATCAATGCGGCAATCGACTTCAAATTTGGCAGCAGCGCGTTGAACAGTGCTTGGGCGAACTGCGGATGGTCCAGGATCTTTGCCAGGGACTCATTACCACCTTGTGGAATAGATGGAAATCGTCGAAGGCTTTGGAAGGCTTTCGGTTCCGCGTGGTTCATCACGGCATTCTTCTTCACGTTTCGCTTGCGGTGACCCGCGGCTGGCTGAGCGAGGAGGGACCACGTGGACTCGAACAGCTTCTGTAGGCGTCGAGGCGACTCGACTGCTGCGTAACGGCTTGCCACTGACGGAGATATAAGAAGAGATTCTTTCCCAGTGGCGAGAGGGCTTGCACTTGGCGCGTTGGCTCCGTCGTTTACTTCGTCGAAATCGTCGTGGTCGTCCTCATCGTTAGGGTCGGCTCCACTATTGCCAGTCGCCGTTCGAAGACGGCGGAAATTCACTGACGGAGCATAGTGGAAGAGAATGAACTCAGGTGTAGCCTTCTCAGTACGATCGTCGCTTTCGCTCAAACGTTGATCAGCCACGAAGCTCTGCAGCAGGCTGTCAACTTCGTCTCGCACTGCCTTCTCGCACGCTTCTCGAAACAGCTTCCCCTGTGGAGCTAAGAGCTTTAGCACTATCACAGAATAAGACCAACAGAACTGCTGAAGGACTCACCGCCTGGCTCAGCACCGTCGCAGGTCGCACCTCAAGGCTTAAGTCGTAGTCGTAGTGGAATGCAATGCGCCGGACGACTGATCTACTCGCATCAAGTTCCGTTAGTTTGTAATAAACTATGCGGCTCTTTAGCAAAAGGATACCCACTTTGCAACATCGACATCCATCGTCCGCCTCACAAAGAGCACAATCAAGAGGTGGTGAGATACGCTCTGCGCGAGCACAATCCGCTCGACTGCTGTCTCGAGCAATGCGATAGCAGGCACGTGGTCATCTTGATCGTCTGTTTGGTGGTCGTCGAGGAAGCTGTTGGTAGCGAAGTTCTGCAGCGCGAAGAACAGTGCACCGAGGTTCATGCGCTCGCTCGTTGGGTGGCGCCGCTCGAAGCGCTTCGTGAAGGAGCGCGTGTAGTGGAGCGAGCCGCTGCGCCGCTCCACGACCACAACGCCATCCATCGTGGTTGATTGAGATGCACTGTGTGTCTCTTCATGATCAAAAACCGTACTTAGTGCTCCCTCCATAGTCTAGGTTCGCTTGAAAATAGTGTGAACCTAGACATGGAGGGCTATTATCCAATCACATGATAGAGTGTGAGTGAGACATTTTGCTGGCAAAAATATCAGCTTGGATTGGATGAAATTCTCACAAGCATCATCGTGATTGGCTAAGATTACTTTAGCCTCTATAATCGAGTTGAGCCTGAACCTGTAAACATTCGTCACGGTCATTCATTCATTAAAAAGTCTCTAATAAATGATAGGCCAGCTTGCGTCATCTCCTCTTGGTGGTTGAATCACAGGTGTTCGTCTGCAATCGTGGACGGAAGAGCTCCATTTGAAAATCCGGCTTGATCACCATGGCCGACTACGAGCAAGTGTTGGCGCTGTTTGCGCCTGTGGAAGACGTGACGAGTGTTGATACCGTAGTCGCGGCCGAGACCAGCAAGCCTGTGGTCGTGCTGCTCCACCGCAAGGACCGCGAGTACAAGACCAAACCGTTCCTGAACCAGCTTGCCTTCCTCTTCCGTGAGCGCACGGATCTGGTATGTGGTTGTGCTTTTGACGATGGGGGTGCAAATATAAGAGTTGTCTGACTGTATGCTTGTCTGCTATAGGTGCTGCACCAGGCGATTGTGAAGGATGCGGAGCCGAGCTTGTCGGTGTACAAGAACGGCGTGAACCTGCTCACCGTGAACCCCAAGAGCCACCCACTCAAGGAGCGCATCCTGGCGCTGATTGAGCACATCGGCTACAGCCCTGGTACGTATTGTTGGATCGTCTCACGCTCTTCACCATCAGCTCTTGACTAATTGAATTCGTTGCGCAGACTGCCCTGACGAGGCCTCGCTCACGCACTACTTCAGCCCGGTGGACTACAAGGAAGTGCTGGCGGACATCGAAGCGTACACCACGGGCCAGCGCGACTACGTCTCCAACACGGCCAACGTGTCGTCGATCATCTGGCACGCGTTCCTCGATGCCAAGCGTCCAGTCAACTGGGTGGGCTTCTACTTCACGCGTCCGCTCCTCAACGGCAAGGACGGCGAGAGCCACATCCTCGTGGTAGGCCCTTTCCAGGGTAAGAAGGCGTGCCACACGATCCACTACGACACGGGCGTCTGCGGTGCCGCTGCGCGCCTCAAGACCGTGCAGTGTATCGCCGACGTGCACACCTTCGAAGGCCACATCGCGTGCGACAGTGCGTCGGAGTCGGAGATTGTCGTGCCAGTGTTCAACGACAAGGGCGAAGTGCTGGCCGTGTTGGACATGGACTGCCCAGTGAAGAGCGGCTTCACCAAGGAGGACGAACGCCAGCTCACGCACATCGCCAAGATCGTGGCGCAGCGCTCCGTGTGGCACAACTTGTCGCTTCCGTACGAAGAGGAGGAGGCCGCCTCGCTCCACTAATCGTCGACTTGGGCTGATGATGATGGCGAGCATTGCAATGCATTTTTGATCTGCTCTCGATAGAAAGAGACCAATCAATACACAGATCCTCCTCACAGGAGTCTTCCCTATTGAAAATGACGCTCGTTGGATCACTGATGTCTTTGGAGAGGCATCAAAGTGCGACCACAGGTGGCTGTTCTCACGAGCTCGTGGAGACGCTCCACTAACCTTCTTATTTGGAAAGATCTCGCAGTTCTGGGTGCAGCCTGAGTGCAAGGCTATTCGACCCTCACCTGAGTGAGTCAAGGAGCTCATTGCTTGTGGTGAGGAGCCGCATATCCTTCCAAGCGTCGCTTCACGCGGTCGCGATCTTTCCAGCGTTCGCATGGTTGGCTTTTGGTCCTCACTGGTTTTTCAGCACTACGTGGACCACACCATATGATCATCAGTCTGACCCACGGCTCACTACGATTGGCTATTACTCAGTAGTTGAAAGGATTTTAGCCAATAATCGTGTGACAATTGCCCCACTGACTGGCGCTTTCGGGCAGAATTTTGGCTTTGTGCCGCTTGCGTCACGGCCGCGAGGGTTGCGGAGAAACTCCAAAGCGGAAAGCGCCAACAAAGCAGGGGCAAACGCCAACAAGTAGATTCGCCAACACCAACAGAAGCATTTTGTTGGTGTTTTCGCCAACGACTTCAAGCCGCAACGAAGGGAAACGCACGCATAGCGAAGGGAAACTACCGCTAGATCGTCGTCCGTGATTGCTTGTCGCCGCCTCCGTACGCGCCACGCATGTCAAGTAGCCGCACCAGGGTCTCCGCAAGCTCCGTCGTAACGTATTCCGGCGCCGCATACGAAGTTTCCATCTCTGCAGGCAACGGCAAGTGCGAGAAACGCGAGGCAATTACAATGGGACTCGGTGACATGGACGAACGCGGCAGTTTGTCGGGCCGCACCGCGTCCACAGGCTCGCTGAGCTCACTGGCGTCCGACTCGACGATCAACATGGACGCCAGCAGCGGCTCGCTGCTCAAGGTGTCTTCACGCGCGCATGAAGACGTCGTAAAGGAGCTGTCCGTGGATCCGCATTACGGTCTTTCCGCATTAGAAGTCGAAGAGCGCCAGCGCGAGTACGGCTTCAACGAGCTCGAGTCGGAGGAGGAAGAGTCCATCGTGCTCAAGTTCATCGGCCAGTTCAAGGACCCGCTGATCATGCTGCTCATGGGCTCGGGCGTGATCTCCGTGCTCATGGGCCACACTGACGACGCGATCTCGATTGCCGTGGCCATCACGATCGTCGTGACTGTGGCGTTTGTCCAGGAATACCGCTCCGAGAAGACGCTCGAGGCGCTCAAGGAGCTCGTGCCGCCGCGGTGCCACGCTGTCCGCGACGGCGTCACGGTCGAGATCTTCGCTAAAGACCTCGTGCCTGGAGATATCATTGTCGTCCACGTTGGTGACCGCATCCCGGCCGACGCGCGGTTGATTGAAGCCGTGGATCTCGAGGTCGACGAGTCCAATTTGACCGGTGAGACGCTGCCTGTGGTCAAGCACACGAGCCCAATCGAAAACGCGCATTCACACCCTGTGGCCGAGCGCAAGAACATCATCTACATGGGTACACTGGTGCGGTCGGGACGCGGACGCGCGGTGGTGTACGCCACAGGCTCCAAGACCGAGTTTGGACTGGTGTTTGAGGTCATGCACAAGGTGGAAGACCGCAAGACGCCGCTGCAGAACTCGATGGACACGCTGGGCAAGCAGCTCTCCATGTTTTCTATCGGTATCATCGCGGTGATTTGTCTCATAGGTATCATGCAGGGCAAGGGCATGCTGACGATGCTGCAGATCGGTGTGTCGCTCGCGGTGGCTGCGATCCCAGAGGGGCTGCCGATTTGTGTGACCGTTACGCTGGCGTTTGGCGTGATGAAGATGGCCAGGCGCCACGCGATCGTCAAGAAGCTGCCCGCCGTGGAGGCACTTGGCTGTATCAACGTGATTTGCGTGGACAAGACGGGTACGGTCACGACCAACAAGATGGAGGTGATCGAGATCTTCGTGCCGTTCGAGAGCGTGTACGCGGAAGTGAACGGAGTCGGCAAGCGTCCGTCGGCGTCGTCGGCGGCTTCGCTGGCTGCTGGTGCGGTGAGCCACGTGACGATGCGCGGCGAGGCTGTGACCGAGAGCTCCCACCCGCACGTGTTCCACTGTCTTCTTACGGGTGCGTTGTGTAACAACGCGACAATCACGGACGGCGAAGTGATCGGCCAGGCGACGGAAGGTGCCGTGCTCATGTGTGCGCAGAAGGTCGGGATCAACACCCAAGTGATCAAGAACCACAGCCGTGTGAGCGAAGTGCCGTTCAGCTCGGACAAGAAGTGGATGGCTGTGTGCTGCGAGCACAACGGCTTCCGCAAGTGGTACTTGAAGGGAATGACCGAGGCGATCCTCGCGCGATGTGACAAGATCGAAGACAACTGCGGGCGACTGAAGGACATGACGGCGAGCGACCGCGAACGCATCTACACGGAAGCCAACCTGATGGCGTCACGCGGACTTCGTGTGCTGGCGTTGGCGTTTGGTGAGCACTCGGACCGAGGAATGGTCTTCGCTGGCTTCGTTGGTATTTCGGATCCTCCGCGTGCTGGTGTAGACAAGGCAGTTCTAGCGCTGGCTTCGAGTGGTGTTCGTACGGTGATGCTGACGGGTGATTCGAAGGAGACGGCGATCGCCATTGCCAGCAAGGTGGGTATCATCACGGCCGCCCACTATGGTGACGGTGAGAACCCCGGCGACTTCGCTGTCTCGGGCACCGAGTTGGAGATCATGGATATGATGGAACTGGAGCAGCGAATTCTGAAGACCGCTGTATTCTACCGAACGAGCCCTCACCACAAGCTCAAGATTGTGCGCGCATTCCAGGAAGCCGGCTTACAAGTCGCGATGACTGGAGACGGTGTGAACGACGCTCCTGCTCTCAAGGCGGCGGATATCGGTATTGCAATGGGCACCAGCGGAACGGACGTGAGTAAGGAAGCATCTGACATGATCCTGCTGGACGACAACTTTGCGACGATCCTGTGCGCGATGGAAGAGGGCAAGTCGATCTACCATAACATCAAGCACTTCCTGCGTTTCCAGCTCAGCACGAGTATCTCTGCACTGTGTCTCATCGCCATCTCGACGCTGTTCAACCTGCCGTCGCCGCTCAACGCAATGCAGATTCTGTGGATCAACATCATCATGGACGGTCCCCCAGCCCAGAGTCTTGGTGTCGAGCCAGTCGACCACGACGTGATGAAGGAACCACCACGCGCCAAGGACGCTGACATCATCACGCCGACGATGATCCGACGAATTTTGACATCGGCGTGCTTCATCGTGTGCGGCACGCTGTTCGTGTTCTACAAGGAGCTCGAAGTCGATGGCACAGTGAACCGTCGTGACCGCACGATGAGCTTCACGACGTTTGTGATGTTCGACATGTTCAACGCGTTGTCGTGCCGCTCGGACGACAAGTCGATTTTTGAGATCGGCATCCTCTCCAACACGTTCTTCGCGTACGCCGTCGGAGCTTCCCTGGTACGTTGACGTCGTTGTTGATTGCCAGCCCATGCTACTATTTTATCCTGACTGGTTTGTTTTTTTGTGTTCGTAAGATGGGCCAACTGCTGGTGATTTACTTCCCTCCTCTCCAGGCCACGTTCCAAACTGAGGCGCTGTCGCTCGGAGACCTCTTCTACGTGTGCTCGATCGCGTCCACCGTTCTGATTTTCGACGAATGCCGCAAGTGGTGGCAATCCAAGAAGCGCCACCACGCTGCTCTGCGATCCGCGACGGCCACTGGCATCAAGAAGAAGAAGCGATCGTGGCAGGGCAAGTCGTACGAGACCGTATGAGCCGACGCTCTAACAGGTTTCTTCATCACATGCTTCAGTCAGGTCGGTTTCTCCAGTGTGTATAGTGTGTACAGTGACGAAAATCCAAATTGCACGGTGCCTTCTCAAAGAAAAATCTCCAATCGCAGATCGATTGGCATGGGACGACGTTCTACTAACTTACTTCTACAGCGACAGCAACGACCGCAGCGGCGACGGAGCAAACGCGACGACCGAGTCCACGAGGTCTTTCGCAGCGGCGGCAAGCGTGAGCGCACTCAGTGCCAATGCACACGGCACACTTTCAGGGAAGCCGGCGTCCGAACACATCGAGAAGAAGCGCTACACGTATCCAGCATCCACAGTCAGCACCTAGTCAACAGTTCCACAGAGATCTAACGTTAGTGTTCGTACCTTGGCAGCATCGAGGTCTCGTGGCACGCCGTCACCCGTCGAGTACATGGCGCCGACGTTGTAGGCGGCCTCTGGGTCGCCAAGGTGAGCGGCTTTCTGGAACTGCTCGATCGATCGCGTCAGGTTCTTCTCACAGGCTTGATGCCATCCGTCGTAGTGGCAGGCGCCCGTCTTGCGGATGGCCTCGGTGTCGTTCAGCGCCGCTGCTCGCTCGTACAACGCCATGGCTTCGACCAGCGGACGCTTGGCGTCGCCCATCCACAGCGGCTTGGTCTCTAGGCCGCTGCCACTCGGCACGTTCTCAAAAATCTGGTCGCCAAACTGCTCCAGCATGAACGCGGCGTTGGTCTGCGCTTCCTCGGATCCGAACTCCGACAGCAGTCGGTACTGGAGGAACGCTCGGATGTAGTCTCCTTTCTTGTAGCAGTCGTACGCCCTTTCCATCGAGAAAGGCAGGTCTGCTAATAGTGCAGGCTGCGTCGCCACGCGGCGAAAGTACTCCACCGCGATAGGACACGACCGGTTTGTGCCTGCACCACGGTAGTACATGAGCCCGAGATTGAACAGCGCTTGGCTCGACTGGGTCGTCGCGGCCTCCGTGAAATGCGCGAACGCCAGGCTCTCGTTGCGCTCCACACCCTTGCCATCCAGGTACGCCGACCCAACGTACGAGTGCGCTTCTGTGTATCCAAGCTCGATGGCCTTCATGAAGTACTCCACCGCCTTGGTCTCGTTCTTGGGCACGCCGGCGCCTGTCAGGTACAGCACGCCAATGCCATGCATGGCGAAGCCACTGCTCTGGGCCGCCGCCATCTTGAAGTACTTGAGCGCCGTCACGTTGTCCTGCTTCGCACCGATACCTTGAGCCAGCATCATGCCGTAGTTGGCCTGTGCCAGTGGCTCACCGGCCTCTGCTGCTCGTCGGAAGTGCTCGGTCGCCTGCGCGTAATCCTGTCGAACACCCGCGGCATCATCCCCGTAGAAGTACATCTCACCCAGTCGCTCGGTGGCTTCGACCCACTGCTCGTCCATTGGATTGCCGGCAATCGATCGAAAGTACTCGTAGCGTTGCAGCGCGTCGTCCTGGAGCTGCTCGTTCACGGTGCCAGAAGCGAGGAACTCCTCCGAGAGTCGCACGAGGTCGTGGCCGCGCTCACCGCCCATGTCTGCGATCTGGTGGACGTTCGACTCGGCGCAGCGGTGGTAGTAACGCACGGCGTTCATACACGTGTCGCTCTTCCAGAGCCCCGTCATCTCCCCCGTGTACATGCGATAGCCGACCACGAGCGACGCCGTGAAGTCTTGCTCACGAGCCAAGTCTTGCAGCAGATCTTCCGCCAATTGGCGGCGGTCTTCAACAGGCAGTGACTTGTTACGAGGCACGCCAAAGTCGATCAGGCTCAGCATCGCCAGCAAACTGCTCGACACACCAAGTCCGGCGTCAGCAGCCACACGCAAGTGAGCAAATGGCTCGGAAAAGTCGCGGTTGTGGGTCGCGTTTGGCTCGAAAAAGCCCCAAAACGCCAGCGCTTCGTGGGCAAACAGGTCGCCCTGGTCACGCGCGAGATCTTCCAAGGCCACGAGTACCTCGTCACTCATGCCTTCGGCGTGGACGCGGTCTTCCAGATCCAAGTATGCGTCGGACGGCTGCTCGTCGCTGATCAGTCCTCGCGTAGAGTCAGCTTCGACTTGGCTCACCGGCTCACTCTGGTCTAGTAGATCCTCAGCGATGGTCTGCGCGTCCACAAACTGTTCGTACACATGCGGAAGCTCCTGCAGAAGCTGCGTGGTCATCAGCGGCGCGGCCTCTTCGATCAGCTGCTTGAGCTCCTTGATCGTGCGGTGCTCGCCCTCCATCAGTTGCGTGCCCTGCTCTTCGATTCGCTCCAGCAGCGTGTCCAGCGTGGCCTGCATGCGCTCTACAAACTCCTGTCGCTCAGCCAGCGTCGGCGGCTTCTGGGCCGATGGCTGAGACGCTGAATTGGATTCTGCGGAGCCGAGATGCGAGTTCATGGCCTGTTCCCACGCCACGTCGCCGTTGTAGCCGCTCGTGGACAGCTCAAACACCACAATCGGCTCGTGTTGGTCCTGCTCGCGCGCTGTCTCCTCTGCTGACGGCGTGGAGTCGCTGGAATCGGCAGCGGTAGACTCGCCCTTGTTGATGGGACTGTCGGCATTCGGAGTCTGCTGCTCGTTCTGCTGAGGCTCTAGAGACCGCTCCGCCGCAACGCTCACGCTGTAAAGGCAAAAGAACACGATGACGAGGAGGAATGCTCTTCGCATGCCGCGTAGACCGAGCAGTCGACGCGTAAGTGACGGCTTCATCCACATCTGCGTGTGCGATTCTAGTCACGTTTTAGACAGTAGTTTCTCGAGCTTGTGTCGACTGCCCCAAAACCTGCCTATTACGATACCTTATTCGAAAGGGACGGCGCGGTTTGGCCAACTCTTTTACTTAGGTCCCTCTAGAAGAACATGGGTACAGGACTGGAAATGGGTGTGCAGCAAGATATCAACTGACAAGATCGCTGGTTGTGTCTTCTAAAATGCAAAACATGTAGTGTTCGATATGCAACACACAATCATACAACTAACAGCGAGAAGACGAGTGGTCTTCTTGGCCGTGGTCTCAGCAGCTCAGCAGCCTACGCAGCGTCCTCGTAGGCACCGACGAAGCGAGGGCGGTTCCAGTACACACCAAATCGCCGACCGCTGGGCACGGGGCGATCCTCGACGTCGTCGCATCTGGCGTCGGCCGTCGTCTTGTCAGCCCCCTCTTCTTCTTCCTCTTCTTCTTGCGTGGTCGTCTTCACAGCCGAAGCCTCAGATGGCGGCGTCTCCAAGGGTTGCTTGGCCATCTCACGTTCCTCTAGAAGAGCCTCGATGGCTCGCTTGATCGAGCCAGGCACCAAGGCGGGTCGAGGCTGCAGCACGTGGGCCATGCCGATGGATCGCTTGGGGACGTCTATCAGAGTCACACAAGAAACCAAGTCAGCTTACTGGTCTTTCGCACTCACAGCCAAACGCAGGCAGGGGACAAACAAGCTTGCTCTTTCTTACCTTGGAAGACGTAGCTGGCGCGCTGCTCGATGGGCACCTGGAGCTTGTCCAGCGCATGGGATGGAGACAGCGAGTACATG
>JAADWY010000626.1:0-19471 GCA_023336355.1 Pythium dissotocum
ACTCACCAAGTTGGCCCCCACTTCGATCCCCGCCAGTGGTTGGTATTTTACACTCCAGGTGGTAAGCTTTCTTCGTATTTTACGACTTGTGTCACCTTTTGCAGAAACATTCGATTTGTGTCACCTTTTGGAATTTGCCCTAAATATTAATTTGGAAAACATTTGACCACAAAACTTATTGTACCCAATTGGGTGCCATACCACCTAACGTTAGTAGACAGAATGACCATCAAGCAAGAGCATCATTCGACGAAGTGGACCGATGAAAGAGCTGGTCGACGACCCGCTTGTGCTGGATGCGGCGCTTGCGCTCATCGACGAATGGTACGCAGACAGCGAGAAAGGCGACCGCCGCGAAGAGACTTACGAGACTGAGACAGTATCGGAGACCTTGTCTACTCACGGTCTCCGCAAACGAAAGCATGAAGAACTCGCGCGGCTGCGCGCGACAGTCCAGCAGTTGCATCAAGACGCAGTGAAGCGGTCCCACGGGATCGTAGAATATGGAGAAGAACACGAGGTTCAAGAGCAGGACGCTAACGATTTCCTGGTCGTGCGAAAACAAGCCAAGCGCGTGCTTCACGCCGTTCGGTCATTCAGCCAACTGCACAAACTCAGCCTCTCGGCAAGCACCGTAGCTCTGTCAGCTTTCCCTGCATATATTAATCGTTGTTTTGCTTTGAATTGCTTCCCCCGTAGCTGGCTGTTGTCCAGCGCTTTTCGGTCCGTTCGCTGGACGGCGGGCAGATCGTCGACACTCTAAATAGCCGTCTGGACGCGCTGGCGATGATCGCAAAGGTGAACCAAACGAACGCGCCGTTCCGCAGTCGAGAACCAGAAATGATGCAGACGCCGAACGGCTTTCGACTGCTCGCTCAAAACTCAATGTGTTTCCCGTTCAAGCTTTCGATCGTCAACGAAGTGGTGTGGAGGACGCTCAAGGGGATCATTTACGGGCCTCGCTATAACGAGGAGGTATCAAGCTACTTTGACGCGTATCTTCGTTTGTTAACGCCTACTAATAGTTCTTCCTTGTCTTCGTGTAGCTCTCCATTCAGAGTCCCAATGACGTGCTCGGAATGATCGCGTCCACTGTCCACACGCCCTCTGGCTTCATCGCCAACGAAGGCCCAACGGCATTGCGACGCGTGTTCGAAGCCGACGGCAGCGTCGTGATCTTACATTCCGCCATTGGGGCAGCGCCTCCGTCTCGTCACCAGCTCCTCGGTACGGATTCGGGTGATGATAACTTGTCGGCAGGCTGCACTGTGAAGCAGGCCGGCTGGTCCCGCCTTCGGCTTGTCAACAAACGACATGGACGACCGCTCGTGGCCATGGAAACTGTCACAGGCGTCGTGGTCGAAGGTTCGCCTGGTTGTTCATTTTCACGAGATCGACAGCGGCGGCTTCTGCGAGTCATGAATGAGCTATCGGCGTCTGCGCCGCGTACTCGACAGAACCTTGAGAACCACCTCATGGACATGAGCTTGGCGAGCCCGAATGCGTAGTGTCTTGTACTCGCCGACTACTCTTGCGAGGTGGAGCCGATGAGTTGTCTTGAGCCAGTAAAATGAGATCATCGAGGCGTTTTTGAGGTCTTGTCCAGCAGCGTTTCGTCGTTCTTTGACCGCTTCAGCATGCGCTGCAGACTCTCTGCGAGCTTGAGTTGGTCTTCCAGCTTGGTCTTGAGCTTCATGTTCTCTACCTGTGCGCTTTGGCGCTGCTTGGACTGGCTCGCCGCGATTTCTTCCCACATCGACAGGATCCGCTTCGGCTTCTTCCTCGCTTCCTGTGAAGCCCCGGCTTCCAGAAGCTGACCATCGTGACCCCGTTCTTCTGGACTGGAGCGTCTCAGTTCATGGAGTGTTTTCTCGAGTTCCACGACTTGTTCTCGCAGAAACTCGATCTCATCTTTCTTCGACAGTGGCTTCAGTGTGGTCACGGTCTCCGATATTTCGCTGCCCGTCTTGGTCTCTGTTACCACGACGGTCTCAGCTTTTGACTTCTTCCGTGGTGCTTTCACCTTACTACTCGTCTTGTTATCTCCAGCAATGGCCTTTTGAGAGCGAGGCCTTCTCGGGGCTTTTGGCTTCGTGCTGGAGCTCGCGGTTGAAGGGCTCTTCTGCTGAAGAGTGGACGTTGTCGAGTCCGGCGTGGCGGCGACAGCGCCGTGATAAAAATGTCCAGAATCATAGCTGCTCGTGGGCTCAGGCAGGTTGTAGCCATCAGGCCCATAGTTGGAGTCCGGGAACTCGGCCAGGAACGCGAATGTCATGTCGAAGCCGCGACCGTCTTCGTCCATTTTCGATGTGTTTGTGTTGGTCAGAGAGACCAACACAGCTCAAGTTGACCAAATATGCATTGTTAGAGGCAATGGACAGTTCTGAGTCTATCCACTGGAGATTGATTTCATAGAGGAATGTATTCAAACAGGTAGGTTGCCCTAGACTAGCACCTCACTTTTTCATGGCGCCCTCGATCAAAATATTTTCGACCATTTTCCGACTGGTCTGCAAGTGGCTGTAGACGCTTTGCAGCACGAAGTTGGTCAGCGTACCCGACCGCCGCTTGTGGTCGGGCACGTCCTCGTACACGTACGGGATCGCCACGTGCTTGGACTGGATGCGAGCCACCGACGAGTCCGGATCGCAGTTGGGCGGCAGCTTGTTGGGCCGCTTGACGATCGTCCAGCCCTTTTGACGCACGACCATGCCTTCGCTGAGCGAGCCTGGCATCTCAGGCTCGATCATCGCGACCCACAGGATCACGATGCGGTCCTCTTCGAAGAACCGCCGGCCGGCGAGCCGCCCACGGAAGTTGGCTTGCTGGCGCTGCACTTCGACCGTGAAGTTAAAGTGCTTCTTCATCACATCGTCGGTGATTTCCACTTGCTGTTGTAGGGGACAGGAAACTCGAATCAGTCTCCTAGTAAGCCACAAAAGGATACTGAGAAAGGCGTACCTGGTGGCTGAAGCTCACGGAGGTGTTGACAAAGTAGCTCCACACGGCGTCGGCTGTGGACCGCAGATCGAACGGCATGTTGCGCGCGTCAAACACGTCCACGACAGTACCCACAGCCGAGTCCTGGACGACTTGGATATCGCGCAATGGCGCGTCCTCGTGCTCGAAGCGTGGGTCCGCAAACACGCCCTCAAGCTGTCCGTACATCTCGTCCACGACGAGCATGAGCTCGTCAAAGGCCGAGGCGTCCACAGAGCCATTGGGTGAAATGCGAGGCCGCTTGATACTGTTTGTCGGAAGCAACAACTACATAATCCCCCACAAGTTGTCATACCATCAGTACACGGAGACGTCGTAAGTAGAGACATAGAAAGCAAGGTCTCACATCGGCGTTTGTGCGCTTGAGCAGCCGCTCGAGTCCTCGCGCGAGCTTGAGCTGGCTCTCGAGCATGCCGCGTAGCCGCTGGTTCTCGATCTCGGACTGCTGGCGCTGCTCGAACTGCCGCATCGCGACGTCCTCCCACATCGACTCGCCGCCCGTAGCCGTCGCGTTGCGCTGCTGCGCCAGCGCGAGCTCCCACGGATCCGACGGCGACTCGCCGTTCTCCGTCGTGACGTTCGCGTCGCCTGTGAGCCGCAGTGACGAAGCCGACGCGATCCTCGCGGAGCCAGAGCCATCATCAGCGTCGTCGCTGAGTCTCTTGGTCTGCTTGATCACGCGCAGACGCTCCTCCAGCTCCTGGACTTTGGTCTTGAGGTACGTGAGCTCGGCCTTGCGCGTGCGGCTCGGGTACGCGCCTTCCTCCACGGTCTTGGCACTCATGCGAGGGTCCTCGACATGGGAATTGTGGCGTCGCTTCGCCGTCTTCTTGGCTGTGAGTGGCTTGGCTGGCGACGACGACGGACTGCCACTAGGACTCGTCGCGGCTTCCGACTGCGAGTCTCCTTCGGCATCGGGCTCCGAATGCGACGGCTCGCTGCTGGTGGTCTCCGTTAAGTTCGTGGGTGCGGGCGACCAGCTACTGCTCGCCGTGTCGCTCGTGTTGCTGCTGTAGGTCTCTTCTTCGGGGAGCTGGAGATCGATGTCGCCGTCGTACTCGTCCAGAAACGCCAGCGTCGCGTGGAACGCCTCGGCGTCGTCTCCGAGTGACATGCGGGCCGCGCCTGTGGTGCTCATGGTGGTGTCTTCCTTGTTGCTGGTGATATGGTGAAGCCAGAGCTAGGTGCTTCCCTACGCGAGTCGAGTCTGGCGTCTGATGCAGTAGGGTTGTGTCATTGCATGACGGAGGCAAATGCAAGGCGTCAGCCATCGCCTGTTTGTGACGATGTGCGCGCCTGTCCGTCAGTCTGGGAAGCTCCTCCGATCTGATCTAAAGCTCGTACTGAGATAGACGATTCGATGCTTTAGAAATGTCGATATTTGCGTATTGTCGATCGTCTAAATTGCTTTCGGTGCACAATGATTGGATGGGAAATTAGGTCTCATTTAGGCTTCCTGTAAACTCTGTTTTGGCTGGTGGGAAGACACTCCTCCTCACGATTGTCTTGGAAATCGAACTCATGTTGTGGCGGCCTTTCTCGCAGCTGCCGAATCCCTGTCAAACTCGGTTTGACAATCCAGTTAGCTCGCGATGGCACTCAGCCAAGTCAGACATACTCGCCATTCAGCGAGAGCACACGAATGAGCACTACACCGTCCACTAGTGGCAGCCGTGATGGCAACAAGAGCCGCGCGCGGCAGAAGAACGAGATCGCGCTGCTACGTGAGACCGTCAGCCAGTACGAGCAGCAGCTCACGCGTCTACGACTGCGGCGCCAGAGTCCGAAGGAATCCTGTGGAGATCCATGGCGCGAGATCGCGGAGCGCGAGCGACACCAGCGATACGCGGCGCATGCAGAGAACGCTAAGCTTCGCCTCAAAACTGAGCGCCAACTGCGTATCAAAGAGAAGCTCAAGTGATTCCTGCACGGACGATACCACACAGAGGTACCGTGAGCTGGTCTCTACATTTGTGCACAATAAATTGGTCGATTTCTGATGAGACTGTCGAAATATTGCAGATTTTGACGGCCCTGGGCGGTGAAACCATCCCGGCGATCAGCATGTTGGGTCCGAGCCTTTTGGACAATGCTGTCGTGATCCGTGAGATGGAGGCCACGCTAGCCTCCCTACCAAATCAATGTGGAACGGCCTTTGACGACGCAGCGTTCCAGACGAGCTCCATGCTCGTGCGCCACATTGAGAAGCGAGAGTCCATGGAAACAGGCATCCATGTCATCACGGCGGAGCGTCGAATGTGTTCCTTCAACCGAGCAGCTCTTTCCGACGCCGTGCTTCGGTTGTTTGGCGGAGTGGGAGTTTTGCGCTTCTTGGCTCTGGACGTGAACGACGACTTCGCCTCGTCGGATGCGTTGCTAGCAAGCGAAGCCGCTCGGTTCACCGGCGTTTCCCGCATGAAGATCATGCCGCGTCGATATGAGTTTGATTCACAGACGCTGATCGTGTTCACCGGGATGACCGACGCATCGGCTGCCATCGGCTCGCCTTGCGACGGGCTCCTGCTGCAACATAGAGGATGGGTGCGGCTTCGCGCGTTCGCTGACTGCGACAGGACCACGAAGCCTTCCACGTAGCAGCTCCAGCTGCCTTCGACGTCGTCCAGGACCAGAAGCGCAAGGCCACGTTGCTCACGAACTACATGCAGGCGATGATCGGACCCCAAATGGACGCCGGACGAGACAGCGTCGAAGAGTTCAAGCTGACAAGGGCGGCCAAGTGCAGTTAGGATCGTAATATTCTCATTGTTCCCTAGATGTGGATGGGCGTGAATTTTCGGTGAATGAGTGATCTTTGAAACATCGAGATTGATGGCTTTGAACGAGAGCGTGGCTACGAGATGAGGCCCACGTCCCAGAGCTCAAGCTCTTCTGCTCACTGAGTGCTCCCGAGGCTGGAAACACACATACATATCGAGAAAAGGAGAGACCACGACATTGAGACCGCTGTGGGGATGAATCGATCGGATTTGGCGGGTGCATTCGCTGAGGTCACATCTGCGTTTCTCTCGGAGAATGGAGAAGACGAGCTGGATATTGACTTCAGCGACTGCGACAACGCCTACGACGCACTCGGAGCACTCGGTAAGGCAAGCGAAAGCAATCCAGGATTTCGTCGATCGATTGAAAATGGCCAAGGCTGAGGTGGAGAAACGTCGGTCCCAGTCGCACAACATTGGCAAGGCCGCGATAGAGGATGGATCGCAGGGAGGACAGGACTCCCCTCCATCGGATGGTTCGAGTAAGGAGAGGTCGCTGCGCGAGGATGATGGAGGCAGATAAGACAAGAATGGGACGACTACCACTACGACGAAGCGGATGTGACTGGGATAGTTGTAACCCTTGACGACGGATAGAGAGATCTAGATGCCGCCAAGTACGAAGTGTTGCATCATTTCAGCACAATCACACGCTACCAGTTCATGAATCGGAAATGGAAGCCTCTTCTCCTGTTTCGATTTGCTGTACCTTGGTGGAAAATGAGGTGAGGCAGTGAATTCATGTCGAAATATCCGTTCTCTTCCTCCTCGGAGGCTTCCAAGAATGCAGCCATGTCGTGAAAGCATGAGGTGGATGCCGTTGAGCAGCATGCAAGCGAGACCAGTGTGGGCTATATCCGAGACTTGTACTTATATAGCAGATTTATCGACGAATTTCTACAAATCTTCGTGAACCTTATTCTCCTAAACATCAAATTTGATAAATGTTGGGCGGAGACGATCATTGTTTGGGGTATTTTAATTTAAAAATCCGTTATGAGCTGGCCCGCTGCCTTTCTCGAAGCTGGCTAACCCTTCATTCACCAGGGTCTAAATGAACTTTTGTGGATTTTTGAAATTTGAGTGTGTTAGGTTTGTCACGTCGAGAGTTTTCAAATGGCGTATCTGTTGCCGCCTAATTCCCAGTGGTTTTTGTCCTACGCCCAAAAATAACGAATTCGAAACAAGAAATTTATAAAATCATAATTTTGTGAGAGTGGTTGAGTTCAGAAGTCTGCACACCTACGTGGTGTTCGATTCGCTGTAAATCGTTTGGAAGCTTTTTATTTTTGTCGAATTAGCATCGCTGATTGGATACTAATCTTCTTTCTGACCCAATCAACAGCTCCAATTTTCGGCAAAGTACGATCCCAGCATATGGCAATTAGCATCTGCTCACCTGAAACCTGTCTAAACCGATATGTCGGGGGCTAATCCCTGTCAAACTCGGTTTGATGATCCAGTTCGCCGTTCACGGCATTCAGCAAGATGCCCAATGATAGCAATAGCGCAAGCCGTGATGGCAACAAGAGCCGCGCGCGGCAGAAGCAGGAGATCGAGCAGCTACGTGAGACCGTCGCGCAGTTAGAGCAGCAGCTCACGCGCCAACGTGTGCGCCTCCAGAGTCCGAAGGATTCCTGTGGAAGCCAATGGCGCGAGATCGCGGAACGGGAGCGACATCAACGATGCGCGGCATTGGCCGAGAACGCCAAGCTACGCGAGAAAGCTGAGCAACAACTGCGTATCACAAAGAAGATTAAGCGATTCCTGCACGGGCGGCTCCCCACAGAGGTACATGCATTGCATTGACTCTAGCCTTCGCGAACGTAGGATACTTAGACGAGACTGTCGTGATTGTGTAGACCTTGGCTGCTCTGACCCGTCGAGCCATTCCGGAGACCGTCATGTTGGGTCCGAGCCTTCTGGACAATGCCATTGTGATCCGTGAGATGGAGACCCGTCTGCCGACGCTTCTTTCTCAATGTGGAGCCGCCTTCAACGACACAGCGTTCCAGACCAGCTCCTTGCACGTGCGCCACATTGAGAAGCGCGAGTCCGTGGAAAATGGCACTCAAATAGTCACGGCAGAGCGTCGAGTGTGTCCGTTCCAACGAGCGGCCGTGTCTGAGGCCGTGCTTCGAGCGTTTGGCGAATCGCAAGCCATAGACTTCACGGTTCTCGAGGTGGACGGCGACTTCGCCTCTTCGGACGCCTTGCTCACAATCGAAGCCGCTCGGTTCAGCGGCATATCCCGCATGAAGATGATGGCGCGTCGATACGAGTTTGTCGCACAGACGCTGATCGTGTTCACGGGGATGACCGATCCAACGCACGCCATCAACTCGCCTTGTGACGGGCTACTTCTTCAGCATAGTGGCTGGGTGCGGCTTAGTCCGCTCTCGGATTTCGATGGTGCTACTACCTACGAAGCCTTCCACGTAGCAGCTCCAGCAGCCTTTGACGTCGTCCAAGACCACGAGCGCAAGGCCGCTTTGCTCACAAACTATATGCATGCAACGATTGGTCCCCAAATGGATGCTGGCCGAGACAGCGTCGAAGGTTTCTTGCTGGCGAGGTCTTCCAGGTGTCGTAATTAAAAGCAGATATGGATTTTCAACGTTTCCTCCAAATAATTGCAAAGAGCGCGGAGGCGCATCGTTTCCGGTGTCAACAACCTGTCTGCATCATTGTAAAACGGGGCTGTGGGGAGGTAGAAGCCGGAAGTCGCGTTGCCTTTCTCAGAACTGCATTTCCCTGTCAAACTCGATGTGATCTCTTCAGCGTCGCCATTATTCACAAAGTGAAAGCAGCGCACGAATGAGTGACACTGCCAAGCGCGGCAGCCGTGATGGCAACAAGAGCCGCGCGCGACAGAAGAGCGAGATCGCGCTACTACGTGAGACCGTCGGCCAGTTGGAACGGCAGCTCTCATGTCTGCGCCGTGTGAGTCCGAAGGAATCCTGTGGAAGCCAATGGCGAGAGATCGCGGAGCGCGAACGCCACCAGCGATACGCCACTCTAGCGGAGAACGCCAAGCTTCGCGAGCAAGCTGCGCGGCAACGACGTTTATCGGAGAAGTTCAAGAGATTCCTCTCCGGACGGCATTATACAGAGGTACAGTCTCCATTAATTTTGACCAACCTGTGTGGTTCTTGATGCTCATGACACCATGATGCTCACGAGACCATGGTGATACTGTAGGTGTGGACTGCGCTGAACCATGGAGCCATCCCAGCAATCAGCATGTTTGGTCCGAGTCTTCTGGACAATGCTATCGTTACCCGTGAGATGGAAGCCTCGCTGGCGACACTGTCAGCCAAATGCGCAACGGCCTTCGACGACGCTGCGTTCCAGACCAGCTCCATGCGCGTGCGCCACATAGAGAAGCGAGAGTGTGCGGATACAGGCGTCCAGGTCATCACGGCGGAGCGTCGAGTGTGTCCGTTCGACCGAGCGGCTCTTTCCGACGCGGTGCTTCGGCTGTTTGGTGATATCGGAGGGTTGCGCTTCTCGGCTTTCGATGTGACTGGTGACTATGCGCGGTCGGATACCTTGAATACAATCGAAGCCGCTCGGTTCAAAGGCGTCTCCCGCAGCAAGATCGTGGCGCGTCGATTCGAGTTGGACACACAGACGCTGATCGTGTTCACCGGCATGACCGACCCGACCCACGCCATTGGCAAACCCTGCGACGGATTTCTCCTCCAGCACAGTGGATGGGTGCGGCTTCGTCCGTTCGCCGATTGTATCGGCGCCACGACCTACGAAGCGTTCCACATGGCTACGCCAGCGGCCTTTGACGTCGTCCAGGATCACAACGGCAAGGCCGCTTTACTCACAAACTTCCTTCATGAGACGATCGGTCCACAACTAGAGGCCGGACAAGACAGCGTCGAAGACTTCTTGTTGGCGAGGGCCTCGAAGTGCAGTTAATAAGAATCCCAAACCCAATATGTAAATGTAAACCGATCGATGAAAAGCTCAACGATTATTACGGCAGAAGTAGGTAGGGACCCGTACTGGTAGTGCATACCAACATCCTCTGTTGGTATGCACTACCAGTGTTGAAAAGCGGCTCTACCGTCATCGGTGCACAGGCAACGCCCAAGCACAGAGTGCCGGTTCCAGTCAACTTCTTTCAAGTTGAGTCGGCATTCTGAAAGGCTAATCCCACGACAGAATTTTGGGAGGAGGGGCGGTAAGTGTGCACACTGTACTGTACTAGGCCCGGTATCATACGGCGGTATGTACTGTACACTGTCATCAAGGATCATCCGGGCGACCCTCCAAGCCGCTAGATCGAGTCTGAGAGTTTGCGGTGCTAGTGTTGCCGCTGACGTCCTCCGAGGCTGTCAATCATCAATGGATTCTTTGCCCTCAAAACGTTTTTTCGATGATCTTTTCGACCAAATGTAGCCATGTCGCCTTTTGAGTTCAGTTTAGAGAGGGTATCTCTCTATACGACGGTCTCACTTGAACTTGGGACACGGAATCCTCTTCGTTTTTCCGTTTTGATGACGGTCTCGAGGGATGGACTCGCGGGCGCAATCACAGACACTTGTGATGAGTCTCGAGGACCCAAGTGGTCAATGAGTCGCTTCTGGTGCTTGGAAGTGACATGGGCACGCTGTCACAAACTCACAATCTCCTCAATCGTGACAGCCAGTCCCAGATTTATCAGACTGCTACCAGGCAACACTAAACCGGCCGAAGTGGATTGCATTGCGTTTTGCATCTTCAACGCCACAGTAATCCATGCCATCGATGAATAATGGCACTGCAATCCACGTGCTCGTGGCTGCCTGTGACACCCACAGCAGCGCCCACAGCAACAGCAGCGGCTCGCCGCCACTGACGCCCCGCGATAGTGTCGATGCCCTGCGAGACTCAATCACGTGCGTGACAACGAAACAGCGCGGTGTCAATGCAAGCCGCGACCGGATGAAGCAGGAAATGCAGCAGCTTCGGGACTCGGTGGAAGAACTGCAGCGCCAATTGGATGAGCTCAAGCGCGACCACAATACTCGACGCGTGCCCGATCAAACGCAGGAACCCAATGGCGATGTGGAAGACCCGTCGACCAAGCAGCTCGCAGTGGCGTGGGAGACCATGGCCAGAGGCCAGTGTGAGCAGCGGTACCGAGCTGAGGTGGAGAACGTCAAGTTGCGCAAGATGCTGGACGAACAGGTCAAGGTCGCCCACACGCTGGAGAGAATCCTGAGCAAACGCCGCGGCACCGAGGTGAGACCGTGGAGTTTTATTCTACGATTTCCTTTGTCGCCAGGAGCTGAGACTTTCGTTTTGATACCTTAGGGATTGCTGGATATGAAGCCACGAACCAAGCGGCCTCGCACTGTGATGTGTCCGATCGACAGGCCCAATCTGTACTCGGACCTGGAGCTTGGCCTTCCGTCACTGTACTCCCAAGTCGACGCTGTGCTCCGCAAAGAAAATTTCCTGCGTCGCCACGACGAGCCATTTCGAGACATAGACGTCCACCATTCCGATGATATCGGCTCGTACGTGGAAGCCACGGAGCGGCGGCTGATCCCGTTCTCGCACGTCGACGTGTCTCAATCTGCGTGGGAGTATTTGGTGGACTACCCAGACGCCACACATCTCCACGGCCCTTGCCAGGTTTGTCAATGTTCTGTGGTCCCTGTTTCATTTATTTGAATGAGTTGCTGATGTTATTTTTTGGCTTTGTGTAGCGACAGGATGTTACTCGCAACACTACGAGAGGGGATATCGACGTCGCAATGCAGCTCGCTCGGTTCACAGGCCACGTCCACGCCAAATACGTCGCCCGCCGGTTCGTGGAGCGAGAGCGCGTGGTGATTGTGTGGGTCGCTATCGTGGACCCGAGTGAGATGGCCGAAGCTGCTGTCGACGGCGTCGTGCTTCGCCACACGGGCTGGATCTGTGCACGACCAGCGCCACTGTCCACGCCGGATTCTACTGCAGTCATGACTGAGTACCTGACGGCGCTCCTGTCCGTCCCAGAGGTCTACGATGAATTGAACGACCGCAAGCGGCGACTTGCGACGCTCACGAACTTTCTCGTGAGTTCCGTAACGTACCAGTTGGAAGGGAACAACATAAACCTTGACAACTTGCTGCTCGAGCGCGCGCTGTCCAGAACCAAGATGTCCTTGACGTGAGCTGTGCTGTTCACATGGCTTCATGACGTTGGCCACATGTACTTGAAAATGTTAGCTGTATTATTTGAGAAAATCAATGCGTATTGTCTTGTGGAGACGTCAGTGTCCAAGCTTGGTGTCGTGTGTGGCCAACTACTGTAGTATTGAGCTCTTTAGTAGCTGGAGCTGCCGTTCAGGGACTTCCCAATCAGTCGATCGTCGAGGTTTTGGTTTCTCGACTCCATTTCGACGGCGATCGCACCGAGTAGAAAATTGCTGAGCGTGCCGACCTTGCGGGCTTCGTCTTGGAGATCGTCGTCCACGTCCGGAACCGAGAGGTGGTGCACACACATGTTGGTGGCTTCTCGTGGAGTCCGAAAGGCGTTGCTCGGCATCGGCTCTAAGATGTGCCAGCCACTGTGGCGCATGCGGACGCCCGCCATCGTTGTCTCTTGGATTTCCGTTGGGTCGAAGATCGCAGACACAACGATGACCGTGCGGTTTGCCTCAACGTACCGACGAATGGCCATCGTGATGTCAAACTCGCTACGTTTACGGCCAATGCTACTCGTGACACGGAACTGGAGCTTCATGGTATCGTCTGACAGGTCTTTGTTCTAGAACAAACGATTTTTGTAGTCAGTTCGGTGATAGTATTCGCTGAGCACGGTGTAGGACCAACTCACCCGGTAGTCGTAGAAGTTGTGGACGGTCGAGGCCTCTGGGAGGCAGCTCCAGAGCTCGTCGCCTGTGATCCCTAGACCAAACGGAACAATGCGTTGCTCTGTGGTTTGCACCGTCATACCCAATTCCGGATCGCGGACCAGTTCAACGTCTCGACGAGGTTTCACTGGTGGATTGGCGGCAAATTTGCACTTGATGCGTGCCGTGTCAGTGTACAAAGCCGCACAATCGGCCATGAGTTCGTCAAACACTTCGCCAGTGTTCCGTGAGCGTGAGTTGGTTCGACGAAGCCGCTTCTGCATGCCACCTTCGCACTCAAACGTCTACGACAAGTGATTAAGTGATACCACCACTACGACAATAGGAGGAGGACTTCGTATCGTACCTCAACGTTTGGCCTCTTCCTGAGCAGCAGCTTCTCGAGGCTCTTGCCTAATTGAATCTGGTCGTTAAGCAACCGTCGCAGCTTGATGTTTTCCATCTCTGCGCGCTGGCGCTGCTCGTACTGGCGACTCGAGAGTCGTTCCCAGGCGTCCACCAACTCTCTCGGTGTGTCCGAAGCCTCATAAGGCGAGTCACCCGCCGCGTCATTTGGAGCAGCACGCAATCCAGAAAGGCGTTCTTCCAGATCACCAACCAGGCTTCGCAGGTACAGTAGCTCCTCACGACGCCGAACACGCGCATTGTTGGATCTTGACGGCTGAGGGCCCGGCGCTGGCTCGGACGCTGCCGTCGATTCCCCCGGCCACTTGACGGGCTTGATGTCGGTCTCTTCAAGAGGCGAGTCACGTACGACAGCAGGCTGCAGAAGCGTACTGACGTCTACTGACGGAGCTAAGGCGACTGGTGCGGGTACAAAAGGTAGAGGGGCTTGTGGCGCGTCTGGCTGCCACAGCACGCTCGCCAAGTCGTCGTCGTCGTTGGATTCGATCCCAAGGTCTCCGATAAACGCGAGCGCCTTCAGCAGCAGCGCGTCTTCATCCGTGACGCACAACGGCACAGCAGCGGCATCGACAGGTGCGTCCATTGTGGTGCTATTGACGGACTGCTGTGGCTTGCATCAATCAATCCACGGCCAGCAAGTACTCTGCCATTTCTCTCGGCCGCCAACTGGCAAATCATGATTGACCAAGTTTTCCAGCACATAATCATTTCTATTCGATTACGGCACCCAGCATCTATCGTTTCTAAATGGCTTCACTTTCGCACAACTTGTGGTCGGGAGGCAAGAAAGACTCGCAGGCCATATCGACGACTGCTGCGCGAGAGTTCAAAGAGCCGATTGTCGACGAGTTGGCTGCGCGATTCCATTTCGACCGAGATCGTGCTGAGCAGGAAATTGGTCAGCGTGCCGACCTTGCGGGTCTGGTCCACGAGATCGTCGTCCACCTCGGGCACAGGTCGGTAGAAGACTGCCATCTTCGTGGGTCCGTTCGAAGAGGCTCCGCTCGAAGCCATGGGCTCAATGACATGCCAGCCAGTGTACCGCATGCGCATTCCTGTCATGCTTGTCTGTGAAATCTCCGTGGGATCGAAGATAGCGGAGACTACGATCACCGTCCGAGTGGCTTCGGCATACAGGCGAGTGGCCATTTTGACATCAAAGCCACCGCGCATGCGTCCGATGTCATAGGAGACGTGGAACTGGAGCCTCATTGTGTCTTCGGTCGACTCGATATCCTGGGCGTTTAACAAATAACACGTTAGAATCATTGATAAAGACGACACAGGGAAAAGTCAACGGACAAAACTCACGTGATGGCCGGTGCGATGCACGACAGAAGGACCGAGGAACGAGTTCCACACGACGCTGGCTGTATCTTCATACTTGAATGGGAGTATCCGGTGCTCCACCGTCTGCACGATCATACCCAGCTCCGGATCGTGGACCAACTGCACCCGTCGATGAGGCTTCGCTAGTGGGATATCATCGAACCGCGCCAGCATGCTCGCTGTGTCGTTGTAAAGCGTAGAGCATTCCATCAAGAGCTCGTCAAACACCAGCTCGTTGTCCCACGAGCGAGTCTTGACGGGGCGTTGTCGTTTCTCGGCAGTGGCTTCCAAACCAGGCGCCTACAGCACACAAAAACTCGATGATTAGGAACGAAGTTCGAGTAATTAATCCACGTACTCCTTCGTACCTCCAACATTGGTCGCTTCCTCCTCAGAAGATGCTCTAAGCTTTGACCCACTTGGATTTGCTCCTGTAAAAGCCGCCTGAGCTTGGCGTTCTCTGCCTCGGCCTGTTGGCGCTGCTCGTATTGACGCGTCGCCAGTTGAGCCCACGCGTCGACCAGCGCCGAACTCTCAATTGAAGCAGCCGTCGTACTCGCATCCGACCCCGATTCCTCTCGAGTCGACTGCAGACTCGTGAGCCGTTCCGCAAGTTCACCGACAAGCACACGCAGATACGCCAGCTCTTCGCGACGCCGCTTCCGCGCGCGGTTGATCACCTTCGGCTTTGGTGGAATTCTTGCCGCTTGCTGCCCTTGAACACTTGAGGATCCATCTGACTCCACGTCATCTCCACTGGATAAAGTTCCTGTGGAGACTAGCGCCTGTGGCAACATCGTGGTGCGGTTTAGTGACTGTGCTGGTACTGGTCCTGCGACTTGCACAGGCGACGGAAGTCCGGTGTGATACGCAGAACTCGTCGTTCGGTCTTCGTCTTCGTGCGTCGATGCTTCAAAGTCAAGGTCTCCGATAAACGCCAGCGCATCCCGCAGCAACTCATCGTCATCACCATCGTCTGCAGCATACACAGCATCTCGAAACACGTGCGGCTCGTGCCACTGAGCGGTCGTATCCATCGCGACTGGGCCGTGGTCGTCTACCGCTGTCACTGCTCAGAACTTGTTTGACTGCACACGTGTTTCTAATCACAGAAAGCCCAATTCGTAAATTTTCTAAATGGATACATTTCTGAACTGAAGATGACCGATGTCCACGATTGTCGATTTCGACATTTGGCTTCGGGCATGAGGTGACAATCCGACTGCTTCCCAGCTTGACCAATTTGTATCTTGAGTTCAGGTTGAACACCTTTCGATGTGAACGGCTTCGAAAGTTCTCTTCAAGTGCTGACTGCGCGAGCAATCTTTGACGGCGACGACCAGAGTTATGCAATGCTAATCTGAACTATCCTGGCAACTTTATCAAACATTTCTACATGGCTTCATTCCCACGCCCATAGAGAACTCGTGAGCCTGTAGTCGTGTCTCACAAGCCACCAAAAGAACGACTGCGCACGAGTTCGAAAAGCCGGGTATCCGCGTCTTGGCTGCGCGATTCCATTTCGACGGAGATCGTGCTGAAGAGAAAGTTGGTCAGCGTGCCGACCTTGCGGGTCCGGTCTAGGAGATCGTCGTCCACCTCGGGCACTGATCGGTAGAAGACTGCCATCTTCGTGGGTCCGTTTGAAGATGGTCCGCCTGAAGTCATGGGCTCGATGACATGCCAGCCAGTGTGGCGGATGTGCACTCCGGCCATGTTTGTCTCTGCGACCTCTATCGGATCGAAAATGGACGAGACGACGATCACCGTCCGACTGGCTTCGGCATAGAGTCGAACCAGCATTTTCACATCAAAGCCACCGCGTACGCGGCCAACGCCACTCGTCATACGGAACTGGAGCTTCATTGTGTCCTCGGTCGAACTGACATACTGAGATCACGGCAGAACGATGCGTTAGAGTCACGCACGACGTCAGAATTTCTCGATGGACAACTCACGTGGGATACGGTACGGCACACTGTCGACTCTCCTTGGAAGGAGTTCCACACCACGCTGGCTGTATCTTCGTACTCGAATGGCAATATCCGATGCTCAACCGTCTGAACCATCAGACCCAGCTCCGGATCATGGACCAATTCAATCCGTCGTTGAGGTTTCGCTGGTGGGATCTGATCGAATCGGGCCAACACGCTCGCAGTGTCGTCGTACAGCAAGGCACAGTCCGCCAAGAGTTCATCGAAGACACGGTCATTGTCCCATGAGCGAGAGTTGACGTGGACGCGATGGCGCTTCTCGGCAATCGGTTCTCTACCAGGCGCCTACGATACAGAACAGCTCCGCAACCATTAGGAGAGTTGTCCGAGTATCATGCCATTTGCCCGCGGCGGCGATTCGTACCTCCAGATTCGGTCGCTTCCTCCTTAGAAGATGCTCTAGGCTTTTGCCCACTTGGATCTGCTCCTGTAAAAGCCGCCTGAGTTTGGCATTCTCTGACTGGGCCTGTTGGCGTTGCTCGTATTGACGCGTCGCCAGTTGCGCCCATGCGTCGACAAGCGCCGAGTTTTCACGGGAAGCCTCAGCATTCGCGTCGAAACCCAATTCCTCCTGCGTTGACTGCAAAGCCGTCAGCTGCTCCTCAAGATCTCCGACGAGCCCACGCAGATACGCCAGCTCTTCGCGACGACGCGTCCGCGCGCGGTTGACTACCTTCGGCTTCGGTGGAGTTCCTGTAGTTCCGTGGGCCTGAATACTTGAGGGCGCATCCGATTCCACGTCGTCTCCGCTGGATGGAGTTCCTGTCATGACTGGTGCCTGTGGGAACGCGGTGGTGTGGTCCAGTGGCAACACTGGTGGTGGTACCGACGGAAGTCCGCCGTGATACGCTGGACTCGTCAGGCTTTCGTCCTCATCTGGCGAAGCGGCGTCCAGTTCGAAGTCAAGGTCTCCGATAAACGCCAGCGCGTCACGCAGCAACTCGTCGTCGTCATCAGCAGACACATTGCCAGTGTGCGTGTGTGGCTCGTACCAGTGCGTTGCCGTGTTCATCGCCGACTCAGTGACTGAGTCGCAGTCGTGTCTGTCTGTCTGTTCGGTAATTGTTGTCATTGTCACCTGGCGCTCAGAATGTGGTGAATGGACAAGCATTTCTAATTATAGTGAGAACAATATGTATCATTTCTAAATGGGTACATTTACTTTCGCCCTTGGAGGAGACATTGGGGCTTCTAGCACTCTCTGCCGCCGTCATTCGCCACGTCGGCGATTGAAGACGCGTAGGAAAAGTCGATTCTCCAAGTGCTGACTGCGGGAGTCGACGCCGATTGCAATCGACCGCAGCAAACCATCAGTCAGCATGCTGACTTTTTGCGATTGGTCGTGGAGAACTTCGTCCACTTGCGGAATGGACACCAGACAACTCGTGAACACCGTCCCTGAGCTGGAAGCACTGCCAGCGACGTAGTCCGTCGGCTTGAGGATACTCCAGCCGGAGAAGTGCACGCGCACGTCGTCGATCGTGCTGCCGGAGAACTCCTGCGGCTCAATGATTCCTGACACGACGATCACCGTTCGAGTCGATTCAGTGAATCGACGCATCGCCATTTATACAGACAAGTCGCCCTGTGCGCCGTCGAATTCTACGCCAACTCGGAACTGGAGTTTCAACGTGGATTCATCGAGATTGACTCCCTAGATCGAAACAGTCAGACCTTGGTGAGGACAATCAACAGTACAGTCAACGAACGAGGTACAACTCACGTGATAGTCACGGATGTGAAGGCCCATCAAACCGGAGGAGTGCAAGCTCCACATCTCACTGACCGTGTCCTCGTAGCTGAACGGTAGGATCCGACGCTCTTTATTTTGGATTGTTTGTCCCAAGTCCGGATCATACACCATACTCGTTTCTCGATGTCTGACCGTTGGGCCAGCGACAGTGAATTGGCCAAGAGCCCACGCCGTCCTGCCGTACTGCAGGGTGCACTTTGCCAGCAGTTCGTTGAATAAGAGGTCGCCATTCCATAGACAAGCGGTGGAGCGAGGCTTCGCCCCTGCGCTCAGATGTAACGACTTGAGGGCATACAAGAGAGTTCATCAGCATGCACATCGTACGTGATCCATTGAGCACACAAGTCAACGACACTTACCTCAAGAGACGGTCGCATCGTCCGTAGAAGCCACTCGAGGTTCTTGCCCACGTGGATTTGGTCCTGAAGGAGCCACTTCAGTGTGGTGTTCTCCTTCTCCGACTCCATGCGCCTCTCGAACTGCCGTGTCGCCACGTGAGCCCACGTACCGACGAGCCTTTCGTGCCTCAGTGGATGGCACCATCACCACGCTTTGACGCAGATTCTTCAATCGGCTCTCGAGTTCTTCAGCAACTCCACGGAGATACAGGACCTCATCACGATGACGAGTCCGTGAAGGGTTTCTTGGCTTTGGCTTCGAGACTGACCACCTCAATGGATGGGAAGTAGGCTGTGGGGTTGGCTCGATCGACGAGGCACACGACTCGACCAGTTCTGTGCGACTTGAGGCAGAGCTGGAAGCTAGTGGAGCAGTTGCCATAGTCTCTGGTGGAGGCTGGAGGACCAGCTCGTCTTCCCACAGTAGTCTGGACAGCTCGTCGTCTCCGTCGACGTCAAGGTCTCCGATAAACGCCAGCGCCTCCCACGGAAGCGCATCATCCCCTGGTGAGACCATGGCAGCCTCTGCGTCTGATGGTGGTACACGCAGCAGATTTTCTACCATGTGTGTTTGGCAAAGAAAAATGGCAATATGGAGACAGTTTGCGTCATGATGACCAAGCATAATCAGTCACGACCTCAATTGTTCAACTCACGAGTCGTCACGACTGAGTGGCAGTCTGTTGACCTTGTGTCGTCGTGACAAAGCTCGTGGTGAGTAGCCTTGGTGCACGTGCCGAGACGTTCTGTCTCTCGAGATGAGCTCAATTTGACCAGAAGCAGCATTCTGGTTGGATCTCATGGACTGTGTTTCATTCAACACAATCGTTGTTCGTGAGTGTGTGTGTGTGTGTGTAGTGGCTGTTAGTTTGCGTGTGGGGAGTGTACCACGCTGTCTGACAGCTTGGCCGAGCGGTTAAGGCGATAGACTCGAAATCTATTGGGGTAACCC
>JAADWY010000627.1:0-19390 GCA_023336355.1 Pythium dissotocum
AGAAAGATCTGTTCGGTCAACGTGTCCTCCTTAGTGGGCCTTGATTGGATCTTGACGCGAGGGAACGGGTGGCCTGGCTTGTCGAAGAACCGCACGGACTCTGGCAGCAGCACTTCTTCACCAAAATTGTCACCCAATCTAGCGGTGCGGGGCCACTTTCTGCCGCGATACCTGCACTGATCCCGATACTCGAGAAACACTCGCTGCCAGAACTGCGGGTTCTTGATGCCGCTGTAGCCTTCACAGCACGACAGCGTAAACCACGTGATGGTCGCGGCTCGTGCGCACGCGGCCATTTCCATTTCAGCTGAATATCCGACGCCATAATCGAACTGTACCCACTCAAACGACGGTATGATGCTCCAGGGGACTTGCTCGCCATCGGAGACCAAGATCACGCGGCCCTGCAGCTGACGACACCACGCCATGGCGATCGCCCAGGCCTCACCCTCGTCCAGCACACGAGGCAGAGGCGTCTGCGGCGCAGGGATGAAGGGGGAGACGCGCGACTGGATAGCTGCAGCGCTCGATGTGGAGCTGCAGCTCCCCATGGTTGTTGCTTGATGCGAGATCAGTTTTGGACTCTTGAAGATCATATATCAGAGTTTGTTGAAGGACGGGTTTCCTTCAAGGAGTTTTGGTGATGAATCGGTTAAAGAAGGGTATGCATATAACTCTACAGAACTATGTGGCCCACGTTGAATTCAGAGTGAGAAAGGCGGCAGATTTGGAAACTCATTTTGGTCCCGTTGGAACCAAGCATGCACGGAGAACACGCACTACCACGACCAGCGAAACAGTTCGTCTGGTCACCTCAATTGAAAGAGGTGACCAAAGTTCCGCCTAAAACTATAATGGTCTTCTGTCGATATGATCCTCGCTTCAAGTGAATATTCCAACTCAGCAAGGCACGAAATCGGACAAGAACGCTGCATGGCGAAGCGCACGTGGTCAATGTCGAGGGGATGCTCATGAGAAGCTTCGGTCTCCATGCCCTGTGGGTCAACATGGGCAACACCTTCGAGTTGTGTCCCCCATCTTCTTCGTTGTCAAAAGCCAGCGAGAGTCCTAAAAATTCGCTTCGTGAACGATGTCGATACGCTGCAGGTGCCCAGTGGAGGTAGCGCGAATCCATTTGGGGCGTTTGTAGCATCAGTAGACGCCGCGGAAACGAATGACGCTTTCCAAATGCAAAGAAAACACGCCGGTGGCCGTGACTTCTTGCAGGAGCGGCCCAAAATTAAGGACGAATTGCGACCATTGTCACTCGGAACGCACATGACGGACAGCAGCAGTAGGCCCATGCCGCTATTCCACCGTGGCGTGCTACAATATTAATTTTGCCCCATTTTCACAACTTCAGCTCACACAGCATGCCCGAAAGCGTTTCCTGTAAAAAACAACTAGCCCTCTCACTGCAGCTACGACACGAACAAATACTTTTCCCACAGTAACCACTATCTCGAACAGATTGTCGTCACAAATCAATGATGATTTCTCGTCGGAGGGGACTGGTTGTGAACTGGGAGATCACCAGCACGATGTCTGGCCCGAAGAGTCCGAGTGGCGACAGCTCTGGGTCGTTTTGCTCCATGGATACTCGTCGGATGACGCTGAGGAAAGCTAGTAGACCGTCCTTTTGGAATGGCTCATCGGCAACGTTCAATGCCTTCTCTTCGAGGAGACGATAAACACTCGCGTAGCTTGGTGCGATCGTTTGTACAAGTTTGTCGACACTTGGTCGAAGGGACCGTAGTCGCGTACCCAGTGAAGGTAGTGAAGCACTCGTTGTTCCGTGAGGAAAGCTGCAAAGACAGCTTGATCGCGATCAAAGCTGTCAGCGATTGCCGAAATGATGCGCAACGCCTTGAGATGCGGCAGACACTTGGCGCTTAGTTGCTGAAGTTCGACTTTTTGGAACGCCAAATTGCCTTGCTGGAGCTGGAGTTCTTCCAAGCAAGGAACTGTCATCGCAAGCTGAGGAATTGCCCACAAAGTACCGTCATGACGCACGCGCAGACTTTTCAGTGACGGACAGCGTTGTAGGATCCTTCGCAGTGCTTCTGCGGATTCTATCGAAAATCTTTAGTGCCGTCAAATCAGCGCCAAGTAGCTCGAGAAGACTCAAGACCACTTCCCAATTGATTGCGTGACGAAGTCGCAGAGCACGAATGCACAACTTGCTTGGTGGACGCGATCGGACCTCAACAACTGCATCGCGGCGGATCCATCCGAATCCAAATCCTGGATTGACGATACAAATCCACTCTGGGTTTGTAGCCAAGGCCTATTCCGATGATACACACAGGGTAACCCACCGGTCTTGAGGAAGAATCGACTGAATCCAGCCATCTGCGGCACCTCGTTCCGTCCACACGTTTCTTGGGCCCCGATGCGTCCATCAATGTACGTGGAGCTCGTCGTATTGTCGGCTCCTTCGCGAAGTTGATTACCAATAGCCATAGACTGGATCGCCGTGATAGCCGTTCGTGAAATCTCATCAACATCCAAGTCGAGACTGACGAATGCGGACTCGGATCGTGTATCGGGATGGAAAATGGCGTAGCCGAGCCATTTCCAGTCCACCAACGGACGAGGATGCGCAAGTGGTGCTCCAATATCCACGTTTTGGACGGTCTGCAACAGCGGCAACGCCGAGAACACGGTCTTCATGTCTCCTCGAAGCGAACCCAGAAGTCGCAGATATCGAATCCGCCATCTCGTGTGGTGTTCTTCAGAATGGAGTCTGAAAATGGTTTTGTCGATCTCTCGCTTACGGGTGATGTCGATGTCCACGTCGTATTGAGGGAGATTCGTTAGCAATCTCTCCGATCCAAGTACTTCTGCGCCTTGAAGTCCAACGGATACGAGTCGAAAACGCGGGCAAGCCGTGGTCTCTTCTGGCGCCGACTGAGCAGTATTCTCGAGAACGGTTTCCAGCTTCGTGACGTGCACGTTGTCGATACTGACTGGAACACACCGTGCCCAATGGTCTGCTCGAATGAACGGCTTCAGCTTGATAAGAAGTCGTTTCAGCTTCTTGTCTAGCACCTTGTCTTCGTACTTGTGGCGGCCCAGAAAGATTTGTTCGACCAACGTGTCCTCACCAACGGGCCTTGATTGGATCTTGACGCGAGGAAATGGGTGGTCTGGCTTGTCAAAGAAACGCACGGACTCGGACATCAGTAGTTCTTCACTGACACTTAATCTAGCGGCGTGGAGCTGCTTGATCATGTACCCAGGGTACCGATACCCGAGAAACCCACGCCGCCAGAACGGCGGGTTCTCCGTCCCGCTGTAGCCTTCACAGCACGACAGTGCGAACCACGTGATGGTTGCGGCTCGTGCGTACGCTGCCATCCCAATTGGATTCGGGTTTCCGATGCCATAGTCGAACTGCACCCACTCAACGACGGGATGATGCTCAAGGGCACTCGGTCGTCATTGGAGACCAACAGCACGCCGCCCTGCAGTTGAGTACACCACGCCACGGCGATCGCCCAGGCCTCATCATCGTCGAGCACACGAGGCAGATGCAAGGTGGTGGCGCGTGGCTGGACATCTGCAGCGCTTGAGGAAGAGCTGCAGCTGCACATCGTTGTTACTTGTGGTGCGGTCTGTCCAATGTGACGAGCAGACCAAGTGAGTTTTGGAAAATTGGAATCTTGAAGATCATCTAGGGGGGTTCGGCATCAATTAATTTTACCGAAAACACAACTAAAGAAGGGTATGTGAGGTGAGGGAAACTGAGAAGTTTGTGGACCACGTTGAAAACAGAGTGAGAAAGGCGACAATGGTGTGGACCACGTAAAAGTAGGAATGAGAAAGGCGACCTTGAGTTGCTTGCACTGTGCACCTTTGCTGGCTCCACTTGCTACAATACCCACATCTTCACTCGATCGTGACTTCTCGCCGAACAGAGCTGCTTGTGTACTGGGTGATGAGTACGACGATATCTTGACCGAAGAAGCCGATAGGTGAACGCTTGGAAGGGGTGTTGGAGGCTGCTACGCGAGCAATGACGCTAAGAAAGGCGAGCAGACAGCGACGTTGGAAGGGCTGGTGGGCGACATGGATCTCCTCATCTCGCAGCACTTGGAGAAACGACCGTGCAGCATCGTGTTGTTTCCTGTACGACGTCGTGAGCACTTTACTGTAGGATTCGCGTTCATGGGTCCAATGGACGTACTCAACAACTTGTTGCTCGTGAAGAAGTGCCATGAGGATGTCCTGGTGTCCGGAGAAGCTTTCAGGATTCATAGCAACCACCCGCACGGCTCTGAGGTGCGGTAGGCGTCGAGCGTTTAGCTGCTTGAGCTCAGCGTCCGAGTCCTTAAAAGTCAGCTGCAGTTCTTCTAAGCACCCCAGTGCATTCGGGAAGTCTTCACTCTCTCAAGAGGATCCATCGTGACGCACGCAGAGAGTCTTCAGACACGAGCAAATCTGCAGTATTTTCAGCACGATCGAGGACGGCACGGCTTCGCCGCCAACAAAGCGGACAACCTTCTGACTCCTCTTGAAGAAATTGAGAAGCATCACCATTTTTGGTTCGTGGACATTCTTGAACGCATGAATTCGTAGCGTATGGATCCTGGGCCTGCCTGGAGGACGCTCACGCAATTCGATGATGCTGCTGCGCTGGAGCCACCCAAAGCCAAAGCCTGGGTTCACGACAAATACCCACTCGCTTTCTTCTTCTTCAAAAGCGGCTATTGATCTCACACACAGTGTGATCCACGAGTCTTTGCGTAGACGCGACTGAAGAGGACGCTCTTCTCTCGGCTGAGGCCAGACGTTCACGGTTGCTCCGACACGACCCTCAACATACACGCAACTGGCGCCGCCCACGTCAGTTCGCACAGCAGCAAGCAGATTGTTGCTTTGGCTCATGTAATACATCGCCGTGAGCAGCTTCGATGAGGCGGAGTGGATGTTGATACTGATACCCGTGAGACCGGACTGAGTCTCTGCTTCAGGATGAAAGAGCGCGTATCCCAGCTACAGCCCATCTCTGGCTGAATGGGTTTCCATGCTATTCAAGCACACGTCCAGACTCTCGATACTGCGAAGGTGTGGCACAGCGGAGCACACGACTCCAAAGTCTCGTTTTGATCGCGGCAGATACATGTGCAAACGGGGAATCCGCCACCACGTTTGAAAATGCTGGGTTTCGAGCTGGCTCTGCGACGAAGCGCCGGCCCTGCGCCAGCTCCGACAGACGACGTCGTACATTGCTTGGGAGCACAGGAAGTCGATCTCACTGTGTGGTAACCGAGCGAGGACTCTGTGGGACGTGACGTCGTCACTTTCTTCAACCCCACCGCCGCTAGTCGCCGTTGCGGCAACGTGGACTGCGGATGAAGCTCAGACGAAATCGGGCCTTGGATCGGCGGACTCGCGTCCATCTGGAGAAGATCGACAACCTTTGCAATCGGGACATGGTCGATCTTGACGGGAATACTTCGCACCCATTGACGTTGTCGAATAAACGGCTTCAGTGTCGTGAGTGTGTGATGGAGCTTGGCGTCTCGAGGCTTGCCAACGTGGATATGGCGTCCAAGAAAGATGCTTTCGACGCTGACGTCATGTTCCTCTGGTGCAGTGATCATACTGACGCGAGGGAATGGTTGACCTGGCGTCGTGAAGAACCGCACCGACTCGGAGAGCAGCAAGTCTCTACCGTGTTCTCGCTTGTCAGCTTGAAACTGCTGGTTGGAAGGTGGAGGATACCGATACTCGAGAAACACACGTCGCCAAAACGGCGGGTTCTCCGTTCCGCTGTAGCCTTCACAACACGACAGAGCGAACCACGCGATGGTCGCTGCTCGCGCATTGGCAGCAAAACACTCGCGAGCCTTAGGAGTGTAGTCGCCTTCGACACGACCACAAAAGTGGAATAGCACCCACTCAAACGATGGCACGATGCTCTTGGAGACTCGTGCTTCGTCCGTAAAGAGCCAGGCATGGCCTTGCAGCGGAACGATCCATGCCAGTGCTATCTCCCATGCCTTGGCCTCCGAAAGAACACGGGTAGAGCCATCATGCGGTGATTCGACTGCGATGTCAGAGTCGAGAGGAACACCACTCGCCGTCGAGTTGCAGCTGCCCATGCTCGAGTTGTCGTTGAAGCAGCACAAGTGAAAGTGAGGATGACCAGCTCCAAGACAAATCCAACAACAGAGTTCTGGGGCATCACCTGTCAGATTAGGTGTGTTCAGTCGGAAGCAGTTTCGTCGTTGGGGATGATGTTGGGATCCATGGTTATGATATGGTCGGCGGCTTCAACGTTCAACTCTTTCTCTCTCACGAGAAATCGTTCCATGACCAACAAACTACCGCCACATCCACAGAAGAAAATCGCAATCCGATACTTACAAGTCAAAGCCAATACAACCAAAGGCTCTCCCGTCAAAGGCTTTCCCGTCTTTTGTTTGACTAGTCGTCCTGGAGCATTTTCTCCGTGCGTGCTCGGTTTCAACTTGCAACGTATGCATGGAAGAAAACCATAGTTTCAGGTGGAACTTTGGTCACAGTTTCCAAGTAAAATGACCAGATGTGTATTTCGAAGTATTCAACATCTCATCAACACGAATTAGCTGGAGATATTCGTCTGGCTATCCGCGAGAAGCGGTCAAATCTCGTCCGCGAATGCTGGCTTTGCCGTCTGCGATCTGCTCTTGGATCGGCTACGCTACTGTCTGATAGACTGGTGGTCATCGTTCTATTTCGAGGATGGCACATGGCTTGAAAATCGAGGCGAAGCTGCAAGGGACTGATGTTGTACGCAATATCAATCACGCGTTCCTCGAGCTGATCGTGAAACGCGCGTGGACGCAGGATCTGGTGAGACCATGTCTCAGAACGTTGGCTTTCGGATGACTGGCTTCGCTGTGACCAGTGGAGATACAACAGCGTTTGCTGCCGCGAGAGGAAGGCGTGGAGTGCGTCTTGGTTTTCTTCAAAGCTGCCATGTGATGGCGATACGATGCGCAGTGCCTGTAGATGCGGCAGACACGTCGCATTCAGCTTTCGAAGTATGGCAGGGTGTGAGCTCGAGCCGACGTTGATGTGTAGCTCCAGTTCTTCAATGCGAGGCAAGGCCATGGCATTCTTCTCGTTCGCCCACAGCGAGCCGTCATGACGAACTCGAAGCGTCTTGAGTGCTGGACAAAGTTGTAGAATCACGTGGAGCGTCTTTCTTGAGACGTGCGCAGTGCTGACAATACGCAGAGCTCTTAGGTTCGTACCAAGCGGAGCGAGCAGTCGTGTGACCAGTTTCTCGTCGATCTCGTCATCGGATCCGGTGCTGATTCGCAGAGCTCGAATGCTGGACGCAGACGGTCGACGAGAGCGCGTTGTCATGATGCTCTGGCAGTGGATCCATCCAAACCCGAAGCCAGGACTCACGACGCAGATCCAATCCTGAGACTTGATGGCATCTGGCGACGAGACGCAGAGACTGATCCACGCTGCTTCGGCAACAACGGTTTGCAACTTGAACTCGCTGTCACTTGACCAGAACCAGATCCGGGTCGATGCTTTGACTAATCCTTCGATGTATGAACTGCTTGTACTGCTGCGATCACTGTCGAGGAGGACGTTGTTGCCCAGCGCCATGTTTGCGAAGCTGATGAGGTCATTTTCATTAACGTTCTTCAAGTTGATGGCGAGGCTTGTAAGATCGGACTGCGTGGCTGCGTCTGGATGGAAGATCGCGAACCCGAGCCACACCCAGTCACTTTGGTCGTGGTCTTGTGCCGTGATAGCATCCACATCTAAGTGCCGACTTGCTCGAAGCCGCGATAGGTCGGAGCCCAGCACACAGGTTTCTTGACAATACGCTGACCCGACCTCTCGCCGTCGGATTTGCCACCCATGGTACTCGAGCTGTCGTTGTTGAATCGCACATTTAGTGCAGCCAGTGGTTGCGTCAAATGGTAGCTGTAGTACGCGACGCGGTTGCAGATCCACAATACGCTCTTCGCAAATCCTCAATGACACCAACTGCATCTGAGAGAACGGGAACAGTAACCCTGGCTGGTCTGGACCACCGGAGAGTCTTTCGCAGAGAAGAGCGGAAACTTTGTCACACGAGACGTCATCAATTGATACTGGAACACTTCGATCTAACTCGCCGGGCCTGATGAAGGGTAGGAGGACGGCGAGGCTGTTCCGCAGGGTCGTATCACGGGTATCATCGGGGAACGGCACTCGCCCGAGGAAGATCTTATTGGCCACAGCGCTTCTGCCTGGAGCTCCTTTTGTTCGGAGCATGAGTCGAGGAAATGGTTTCTCATCGTTGCCAAAGAACCGAACAGGATCGTTGATTGCGGGCTGCTCATACTGTTCCAATTTGCCTGAAGCCTCGAGGTAGTCTCGTGTTGAAGGAAGAAGCAGCAGCTTGAGGAACACGCGCCGCCAGAAACTCGGATTCTCCGTGCCGCTGTAGCCTTCACAGCACGACAGCGCGAACCAGGCGATCGTCGCTGCACGCGCATACGCTGCCGTCGACTTGAGGTATTCTGACGACCTGGACGCGCCGTCAAATCGAAATCGGACCCAGTCGAAGGACGATATGATGCTTGTAGCGACTGGTTCCTCTTCAGTCACGAGCATCACGCAGCCTTGGAGTTCCTTGCGCCACGCAAGTGCAACGGACATCGCTTGACTCTCCGTCAGGTGGCTTCGCGTCGGTGGTGAAATCTGGACGAAGCTTGACCTGGATACCATGGCGTCGCTTCTTGTTTTCCGTGGTCGCGGCGTCACGACAATTCCGGTGTGTACAGCTAGCGAGCGAATGGGCAGCTCTCAGTCTTCAGGTGCCTCGTGGGGAAGAGTGGAGGAATCACGACTGCGTGACTCACGGTGTGAACTGATGTTCTGGATATTCGCTGGGTTGTTTATACTACACAGTAGGACAAGCCCTTCATGTCACCACGTGCGACGCTCACCAGCCGGCGGAGCACAGGTGTGGCTCCAGTTCACGTCCACCTGCGACGGAACCTGGAATGGATTTGACTATGACTCCTACGCAATCGACTACTATCCGGATACAGTACGACACACTGGATCCCTCCAGCGTGAAAGACTCGGTTTCATTCCTTTCACTTTGCCATTTGGAACAAGAACTGTTGCACTTTCTCGGAGAGTCATTCCAGTAAAAACTAAGCTAATTTACACATGTCGCATATTTGGTCATTGTGTTCTTGACGAAAAAAATCATCAACACAAGACACGTGTTGGGCAGTGCACGCTTTGAGCTTCACGAGCGTTGCGCAGGAGTCGCAAGAGAAGAAGATGGCAGACACGCATCTACATGAGACCGACGCACGAGCAGTGGCATTGGCGTGGTACACGGAGCTCCGCAACCGCGTGCGCTTGCACCTCGATGACCCGCATGAAGTCTCCTTTCCGCGCAGCTACGAGTGGATCGAAATCAAGCTGGACGTCGAGCGCAAGTACAAAGAGATGATATGGTCTCGTCAGTTGGAGCCATACTCCATAGACACTGTGTGGACGCCCCGTGTAGATTCGCTCGAGCAAGCACATACGGCACGAGCTGCTGCGCTCGTGTGGCTCATGGTGTCGTGCTGTCCAGGCTACGGATGCCTGGAGAATCCTACGTTCTGGAGAGCAGTGTTCGAAAAGTTCCGAGCGACAGAGTCGAAGAGTCTCTTTTACGATAAACCAGCCCCAGAGGAACCCGATGAAGTTCAGCCTGACGTCCCTGTTGCTGCGAGTGGAGCGAGAGCTTTTCTCGGTTTAAGGTTCGTTTCAACGACTGCACGAGCCAATCTCACGCAGCGGCTCGAGTATTTAGCGGCCAGCAAATGTTTATCGACTCAACTTGTGAAGAACGGCTATCGCAGATCGTCCAGCGTCTCAGCAAGTTCATAGATCAGCATCGCTGGAACCGAGCAATACTCGAGTTTGCTGTTTGTCCTAATCGATTCCAACTCGGCGCGCTGTCGGCATTTGTGGAAAATGTACCCAAGATCAGCACTTCTCAGTATAACTTCATTCAAGTCCACGGCCTACATGCACCAACGGCTCACTTATCGGGATTTACATCAATCAGGTCATCCCGAGAGACTTTGAAGACGATCAGCGCGGCGAGATCTTCGAAGCAAGCGACGTTTTTGTCCGCAAGCTTGTCCTGTCAAGTCCACTGCCTCGTGCAGAGCTTGCAGAGTGGCTGTGGGCGGCGCTTCGGGTTGGTTGTGGTCCAGTGAGTCGTTCATTTGGTGGCCTGCGGACAAATGAGGTGCGATCCAACGATCTGACGGCAGACAACCTGAGCGCCGTGCTTTCAGCTTTGCCGAGTGCGCGGTCAGTCAAGACAGTTCGCTTCAATCGCCATCTCTGCGCGATGGTACGCCTAAACGAACGCAACATGACGGCAGTCGAGTTTGCGTGGCTTGGATTCGCAGTATTTCACCCGGAGAATCAGCATTCCTCGTGGAAACCTCGAGTTGCTTGATATCGACGAGACGACTCCGGTCGACGCTTTCTTCAGCATGCAGCACGGAAACAATCTTCTCAACGTGATCCAAGGGAAGCCACCGGCGAGCTCGGCGTACTACTCCTGCCGGCTCCGATTGGGGACGACTTTGTATTCTGAGCCAGCCGTCAGCTCTGACGTGGTCGTCAATCTCCACACCGAGTCCATTCTGGACCTCTGCGTCGACTCGTCCGATCGTTCGACTTATGACAATTGGGCGGCCACTGTTGTCCCAGGGATGGGCTTGGGATGGGTGCAAGTAACTGCTATTGTCGAGGTATTCCAGCGACCATCCTCACCATGCAAGCTACGCCGCGTTGTGCTTGATACTCCACGGAATGAACGGCTAGTTCAATGGCTGCGGGCGATGCAGGACTCGCCCCACGAAGCACTCGAATATCTGGAGCTCGAACGCCGTCGAAAGTACTGGTAAAACCTATACAAGGTGTTGCGTGGGTGTTTCTGTTCGGCGATTGAAGCTGTGTAAATGCACATGAAATTTGCAGGTGATTGCCTTTCTCACTATAAATTCAACGTGGTCCACAAATCCATTACTGAACATACCCTTCCTTAATCGATTCATCTCCAAAACTCATTGTTGTTCATGTTCTTCAAGATTCCAATTTTTCTTCTGCCCGGCACATCGAAAAGATCTCGCCGCTTGCAACAACCATGGGAAGCTGCAGCTCCACATCAAGCGCTGCACCTGCCCAACCGCGGCTCACCACCTTACATCTTCCTCGTGTGCTGGACGAGGGTGAGGCCTGGGCGATCGCCGTGGCGTGGTGCACTCAGCTCCAAGGCTGCGTGCTGTTGGTCTCCGATGACGAGCGAGTCCCCTTGAGCATCGTCGCGTCGTTTGAGTGGATACAGTTCGACTATGAAGACGAGAATGTAGATCCAATTGGGATGGCAGCGTGCGCACGAGCCGCGACCACCACGTGGTTCGCACTGTCGTGCTGTGAAGGTTACAGAGGCATCGAGAACCCGACGTTCTGGCGGCGCGTGTTTCTCGGGTATCGGTACCAATATTTGTACCGCGTCAACAAAAGCCCCTCGCGGCGAGATCGGACACCCCAATCGGTGAACATCTGATGATATCCGAGTCCGTGCGGTTCTTCGACAAGCCAGGCCACCCGTTCCCTCGCGTCAAGATCCAATCAAGGCCCATTAAGGAGGACACGTTGACCGAACAGATCTTTCTGGGGCGGTACTCGTACCAAGACAAGACCCTAGACGAGAAGGTGGAAGGATTGCTGGTGAAGCTGAAGCCGTTCATTCGCGCAGATCATTGGGCACGGTGTGTTCCGGTGTGTATTGGCAACGTATCCGTTGCAAAATTGGAAACCGTACTCGAGAATACTGCGCAACTCATGGTTCCTGACGAGACGGAGCCGGAGCCTGAAGAGACCACGGCTTCCCCACATGCTCGACTCGTGTCTATTGTGCTTCAAGACGGAGAAGCACTTGGATCGGAGAGGCTAGTGACGCAACTACCGCCATACGACGTGGATATCGTCTTGAAAGATTGGCGAGTGATGGACGAACTATTTTCATCGTTGACCGGCTTCGCCAGTCCGAGTAAACCACACGAGATGGCGCATTCGAAGCCTACGACTACCCACTTCGCTACAAGAAGATATCGAGGCTCTCTTTTCGGCGCTGCCGCGGTTGCAGACCGTCGAAAACGTGAATATTGCTCGAGCATTTGCGCATCCTCGGCCGTTGATGTTCTGGAAATGGCTCGGATACGCCATTTTCCACCCCGATACACCATCAGAGTCCGCACTCATCAGCCTCGACTTAGATTTCACAAAGGTCTCACGAGCGGATACCACGGCGATCCAGTCTATGGCGGTTGGCAACCAACTTCTCGAAGGAGCCGAAAACACGACCAGCGCCACGTACGTTGAAGGACGTATCGGAGCCCCAACAAACGTGTGGGTGGAACCAGATGCCACAGACGGCTGGATTCAGTCAGTTCTTCGTGAAGACCATTGGGTTACCCTGTGTGTACGATCGGAAGAGGCCTTGGCCGCAAGCCCAGACTGAATTTGTACCGTCAATCCAGGATTCGGGCTCGGATGGATTCACCGCGATGCAGTTGTTGAGGTCCGATCGCGTCCACCAAGCCAGTCGTGCATTCGCGCTCTCCGGATTTATGACACAGGCCATGAAGAGCAAATTTTGAATCTTCTCGAGGTACTTGGCGACCGTTTGACGTCACTGGAAATCGTCGACCGTCGGTCAGTGTCTGCTGAAGCACTGCAAGGGTTTCTACAATGCTGTCCGTCGCTCAAGAGTCTTCGCGTTCGTCACGATGGCTCATTGTGGGCGAATGAGAATCTCGCGATGGCGGTACCTCGCCTTGAAGAACTCCAATTACAGATAGGATTCTGGCCACACGAGACCGTCGATCTCCTGCAACTGAAAGCCACGTGCCTGCCGTATCTCAAGGCTTTGCGCGTCGTATCCGCTATCGTGAGCAGCTTCGTGCGGCACCAAGCAATCTTAACAGCCTTCCTCGGAGAGCAACGAGTGCTCCACTATCTCCATTGGGAACGTGGCGGTGGCTTCTGCAAGATATGGTCAACACACTCGTACGTCAGACCTTCCCAAGCTACGCGAGACTATCATCTTCTTCTGGAAGAGAAGGTGTTGAACGCTGCCGATCAGCCATTCCACAAGAGAGACCTTCTGGCGTTGCTCAGCGTCATCCAACGAGTATCCATGCAGCAAAACGACTCGGAGATGTGGCCGCTCGGACTCGTCGGTTCGGATATCGTGCTGGTGATCTTCCAGTTCACAACCAGTCGTATCCGACGAGAAATCACCATCGGTTTGTGACACGAATATGTTCGAGAAGCACCTCGCCTCCGTGTCGTGGGCGCTCGTTGTTATTTCATGGTATTTGCCTCGTAGGTTTCCGGTTTTTGACCAGTTGTGTGAGCTGACGCTGTGAAAAAATGTCATTTAATGGAAACAAGAAACAATTGTTCATTGCAAAAGGTTGGTCAGAGCTCAGGGGCAAGCTCCTGGCGCGACGCGCCGTCGAGGGACGATATATCCGTCCGAGACACGCAAACAAATAATACAAGGAACCTGGCGGAGAGAACCAGTCGAATTCGCAAAACGAAAACACCTCGCTCCACAAATGGCTGGGGAGTCTCGGCATACTGCGGTGGCGGCGGCGCCACCAGATTCAGGACATTGTCATGCCACGCGACTGACTTGTTTGCATGGAGGATAACAAGCACAGTCGTCCAATGTCTCGGAAGACCTTTGGGTGGTGCTTGTGGCTGCTGTGGCTCCACGCTCGACACGAATCGACGACCTCGAAATCGAACGTTCCGCAGTTAAGTCCGACGGATCCGGGTCATCGGAAGGCTTCCACTGACCTCGAATGGCATGCGCATGCGCCATACCATCATATACAAACTCTTTCGAGAAACCGAAATGAGCGTAGTCGATGCCAGTCGGCGTCCATGAACCTTTCACGCGAGAGACTTGGCCGTCATCAGTCGAAGAGCCTTCAACTCACCACTGGCTCGTAGCTTCAAGCTGCACGTCGTTGAGAAGAGACGTCCACTGTGGCTCACGGCAGCGCCCTTAAGAGAGTAGAAGCCTGGTGTCAACGGGTACAGCGAGTGGTCGTCCGTGGTCACCCTCACCAGAGCGTCTCGTTCATCCGATCTTGGCTGCCGAGTCGAAAGGAAAAACTCGAAGATGTTGCCCATATCGACCCACTGGCCGTGGAGACCGGAGCTTCTCGTGAGCGTGCCCTCGACAGTGACCACGTGGGCTTCGCCTGGCAGCATCCTTGTCCGATCCCGTGCCTTGACGAGTTGGAATTTCACTTGATACTCTTGCTCTTGCGAGCCATCGCCTGCAAAAGATTGCTTGACTGCTGTACCGTGGAGCAGCTTGGCGTCGCTTGCTTCTTCATCTCCTTCAGGATTGAGAACGATGTCGGACAGTGTGTCGTCGTCGAAGACGTGAAGCTCGAAGACGCGGGACGTGGGGGAGAAGCCAATGACCCGGCCTTCTACCACGAAGCACTCGCGCATGGCGGCCGTGGTCCTGAACTGTGGTTCGTGGAGGGTCCTTTCCCCCCATTTTGCTGAGTTTTTTGTTACCCACGCAGAGTGAGTGTCGCCTTTCTCACTTCAGATCTAACGTGGTCCACACTATTCAGCCTCGTGCGTGATTTTGCATCGGCCATGCGTAAAACCGGTCTATACCGGTATCACCTTTGATGCGCATCATCCACGTTGACACCCGTGACATGTGGTGACCTCGTCGCAGCAGTTCCCGCTGATTAGATTTTGTATAAAACAATCTAATCGGTGATTAAAACAGTTTGTGGTTTGGCCATGTGCAAGTGGAGCCACGTTGATGTTGAGGTTGTGACGATCCTGCCATGCAGACGACAACCAGAGCTGACTCAGCTCTGGTTGTCGTCTGCATGCTCAGCTGAGGCGGACAGCACAGTCCCAGTGGATACGGTCATGTGCTGCCACACTGGCTCCTGACTACCCGCATTGATGGTATGTGCTCATAATCATCGTGGTAGAATAATGAACGAGCGGAACCCAACAGCGACATCATTGCGTCTTCAACGCCCTCTCTCTGATGGTTCCGCCTCTCTGGAACTCCCCCTCGTCACACACAACAGTCGCTGTGATTCGTCCATTCAAGGGTCGGGTGTCAGTGATTTGTCAGTGAAATGCCTGAAAAAGTTGTGACTAAACGGACTGTCGTCCATAAAAAGATCGCAAACGGCAACACAAGCGTGACAAACTCGTTATAAGCAACGTCCACGCAACATGACGCAACTGAGCTGCTCACAAGAGAGCTGAATCTTAGGAATGTAATCGTGTTTTATTCGGAGGGGCCAGTTGATGAGGAGACCTCGTCGCAAACAGCTTCGTCGCAGGAGTCGACCCGATTACTTGCTTGTCTTCCATGTCCGACGAAGTCAGGATTCACCTGATTGCCTCGTCGTACGTGGGGCTGTGATTTTTCCTTGGCGTACGCGGCACCGGTGGGCCTCCTCCCTTGATAGCATGGACCTCTTGCTAGCCCTGTGAGCTTCTGGCTACTAGTCTCATTATCGAACTCGTCTCATTATCAAACTCACGGCTACAGCCTCACACCAAGCTCCTCTCAAGATGCAGAAGTCCTTCCTCACTCCCGAGTCCTCCAGCGCTCGCGACATCATCTCCTCGCATGCCGTCTCCGTCGGTCTCGAGGCCAGTGCCATCACTGTGATGACTGCTGCCACTGCTGCTCTCACTGCCAACACGTACTGGCCAGCCTTCCGCAACCGTCTCGGTGCCAGTGGCAAGACGGCCCTCGTGGTCTCGTCCGGACTCGTTGCCTTTGTGATCACGACCGAGAAGCGTCTCGTGGCTGGTGCGCGTAACCCTGAGAAATACCTCGCGTCGCTTGACCCTGGCTACGTCGAAGTTCAACTGCAAGAGCACTCCAAGCTCAAGGCCCACCACCGACTGGCCAACTTCATCTACGACCACCCGTACCGCTCGCTCATTACGGTCGGCGTGCCGTTGGTCGGTAGCATCTTCGCCTACCAGGCCACCAACACGGCGATCCAGCGTTCGCAGCAGATCATGCACACGCGACTGTACGGCCAGGCCGCGGTGGTCACGCTTCTTCTGGCGTCCATGGGCTTCCACGACTTCATGCGCAAGCGTGGTGGCCGCTTCGTCGTGGTGGAGGAAGAGGAGGAAGAGCAGTAAACGAGATGAGGCTCTCGACCTGCTCCATATAGCATCCTCCTGATCTCCATCTATAGAAGACCATGGCATTTCTCACCACATCACACATACATCAGCACGCCGCGCGTCACGACACCAGGAATCTAGCGCCCTCGTGTCATCTCGATCTGCCCAAGCAATCCATCAAAGGCTCACCACTGCATCGTCGTAGCCCCTGGCTACAAGTCAATCAACAGATAAACCGAATAGATAGTCCAACCAAATCATTGAGATCGACGTTTGATCGAATGCGGTCACGACCTTGTGGAGAATTCTCAAAGCATCGTGTTGCTGTTGGAAATCCCTACAGAATGATCTCTTTACCGGTATGATACCGTCAGTGGCGGTATCCTGTCTGTCACGCGTCCACTTGTTCATAAAAAGACCACAGTCGACGGACCAAGTTGAAGTCGAAGCAAATGGAACACCCGCCATGGCCTTGTCGGACAAGATCACATCGTACTCCGCTGCCTTCGACGGATCGGCCACGGAGGACGCCGATACTTGCAGCTGCCTGGTCCTCAGCGTTCGCAGTGATTGGCTCGTGACTCTGAGGTCTTGTTCATCCTTCACTCGTCCTCAATCTAAACGACCCTGGGATCAAGTAGCACGAGCCATGGCGATGATGCACTCCATTTTCAAATCCACCTCGAGCCCTCTACGCCTCAAAAACAAGACCTTTTCAAGATGCTCATCACCCCAGAATCCACCAGCGCACGCGACATCATCTCCTCGCATGCCGTCTCCGTCGGTCTTGAAGCAAGCGCGATCACCGTGATCGGTGCTGGCGCTGCTGCTCTCACGGCCAACACCTACTGGCCAGCCTTCCGTACCCGCCTCGGTGCCAGTGGCAAGACAGCTCTCGTGGTCTCCTCCGCGCTCGCGGCGTTCGTGATCACGACCGAGAAACGCCTGCTCGCCGGTGCGCGTAACCCTGAGAAGTATCTCGCGTCGCTGGACCCTGGTTACGTCGAGGTGCAGCTCCAGGAACACTCCAAGCTCCACGCCTTTGAGAGACTCGCCAACTTTGTGTACGATCACCCGTACCGCTCGCTTGTGATGGTCGGCGTGCCGCTGGTCGGAGGCATCTTCGCGTACCAGGCGACCAACACAGCCATCCAACGCTCGCAGCAGATCATGCACACGCGACTGTACGGCCAGGCGGCCGTTGTGGCACTGCTGCTCGCGTCGATGGGCTTCCACGACTACATGCGCAAGCGCGGCGGCCACTTCACAGTGGTCGAAGATGGCATGGAAGAGTTGTAAGACCACCAACACATTTCAGTTGATACCCGTTGCCAGAAGACCAGGTATCTCCAAACAACAACCATAAACACATCGAAATACACTCACTTTCGCTGACATGTGAGACTTGCCTCCCTTCATCAACCCTTAATAGAATGGCAGCCAACCTCCCGTCTTCACGTAAAGGGTGACTCGGTGGATCTCCATATCGTGGGCAAGCATGTGAACCAACCTCCGACGAGGGTGAGTACCGTACCATCAGACAGAATGGATAGTCATCCAGGCTGGCGACCGAGCAGGTTCGCATACGCAGAGAACAATCCCAACTACAAGCTGGCAGGGAGTTACGGTCGACTGCCGTATTCCAGAAAGAGTAACCAAATGGACGTCTTAGCCACAGCAACTGACGATGCATTGATGTAAGGTTTCCTCTGCCGCATGTTGCCGTGGAACTTGGTCCAGGATATGATCTGTTGCTCATGTCCATCTTATAGAAGTATATCTCTTCAGTTGCATTGATTAGAGAATGCTCAGAACACTGTATTATGTTAGCCAGTGGTCCTATACGTGAACTGACTCCATCAGCTGACTGTCTGGCTCCGAGTGGACAAGCAGTTGGCTCAACCAAAGCCTCACCAGCTGCTTTCCGCGAAGAGCTTAACAACCTCAATGGGACCAACTGCAGTGAGCGTAGCTTTTCATCTCAACAGCCTCAATCCAATCGCCACTGTCTCTACAGGCAGAGACAACCACCACCCAGGACGCACGCGTCTGTCAAGGTCTCACTCTCTATTCCTCCTCCAGAGCCTCACTCCAGTCTCCTCGTCTCCTCTCGTCATAATGGTCCTCCGTGCCTCCGCTATCTCCGCCGTCGCGCTGCTCGCGCTTCTCTCCGCCAGCGTCGACGCCCACGGTGAGCTCGTGCTGCCAAAGCCAACGTACCACCAGTGGGGCGGCAACGTGTGCTCGACCATCGCCACCAACAAGCTCACGGTCTCCAGTACGGCGTACGGTGCCGAGTACCCAAAGGCCTGGGACACTGCCATCACGGCCGCCGGTATGTCGCTCAAGGACTTCATCCTCAAGAACCAGGACATGAGCGGCGCGTCCGTGGACGGCTCCACCGCCGAGTGCGGCTACTCGGACCCAGCGGGCGAGGCGCAGCCACTGCCAGAGAAGATCAACTTTAACTCGGGCTTCATCCACCAGGGTCCGTGCGAGGGCTACTGTGACGATGTTCTCGTGACCACGCACACGGCCGACTGCCGCGCGACGTACCCGGGTGGTCTCGTGCCGTACGACAAGGCCAAGTGTGCCGGCGCCAAGCGCTTCACGTTCTACTGGCTCGGCATGGACAGTGGCAACGGCGCCGCGTGGCAGGTGTACACCAACTGTGTGCCGCTCTCGGGCTCGGGCAGCGCCAGCGCCGGTAACTCGAGCAGCTCGTCGGGCTCAACGACAACCAAGCCAGCCACGACGCCTGTGCCGTCGACCGCTGCTCCGTCCGCGGATGCTGACGATGAGTACGACAACGACACGCCCGCGGCCACCACGACTGCTCCATCTGCGGGTTCGGATGACGAGTACGATGACAACGACACGCCTGCGACGACCACGACCGCCCCAGCGGCCACGACCAAGGCGCCTGCTGCCTCCACGACTGCGCCATCGCCAGCGGCGACGCCGAAGACCAACTGCAAGCGTCGTGCTCGCCGTGACTAGACCCAGAACACCAGCGTGTTCTGCCCGCCAACTTGTTTTAAATTTTTGAGCGTAACGCTGCCTGTATGATTGATGTCAAACCAAAATGAGCCAATTGATCAATTCAGAGCGAACGCTGCTTTACTTCATGATCTCTTGGCGACTG
>JAADWY010000628.1:0-19322 GCA_023336355.1 Pythium dissotocum
CACTCGGGAAGTCACTCTTCCGGGAGACCAGTTTTGTAATAAAACGATCGTGTGGGTAGGCACAAAAATGCTCCGAATAGAGGAGCGTCGCTTTTGATATCCCGACGCTTACGATATCTAAAAGAGAGTACACCGCCACATGCGACTCTTGGTCTCACATCCATCGAGTTGAGTCAACCCACCACGGCAGCCGCAATGCCACGTGTGCTCCACGATGTGTTCCGCATGCGGCTCCTGCCAGACGCATTCCTTTCCATAGAGACGCTGTGGACCATCCACCTCTACGACAGTGGAGCTCAGGTCGACATCGAACACCCAAAGGACGTGATCGCGACTTGTTCGCTGCCCCAGAACCTTCTCGCCCAAGAGCTCACGTACAAGTACGTCGTGTGCGATTCCAGTGTCGCACCGCTCCATGCGAGTCAAAACAATACCATACCGAAGACCTACTCGTGTGAGCTGTACGTCGCCAAGTGTAACTCCGATGGCGAGACGTCGAGTGTCTGGTTCAGTTTGGTGCTCTCTCCAAGCCAAGGGATCACAGGCACGTACCAAGCCTTGGCCGATGAAGACGTCGATCCGGACGCAGAAGACGACGGCGACGCAGTTGAGTTCACGATCCCCAAGGTCGTGTGGTGGCGTGCGACAAAGGAACCAGTGCGGCTCACCTTGGGACCACTGACCTGTGGCAAGTACACGGTCGAAGGAGCAGTATTGGACGATGAAGTTGAGGGCGTGGTGGTCCCTGCAGTGGTGCACTTGGAGCTTCTACCAGAAGGACGCCTTGTTGGACATAGTGAAGAGCATTCCGACGAAGCCGGCTTGGAGATGATCCCACTGACCGGCTCGTGGGCACGCAACACCATCGAGTTCTTCAAGCCGTACGAGCTAGATGACGGATCCAGAGACGTCTTCCTCTACCGTGGACAGGTCTCGCAATTCGGCTACAGCGGCCACTGGGTCAACGTCGACAGTGAAGACATACAAGCGGTCGCGCTCGTGAGAAGCCAGCGTTTCGATATGCACGTGACCAAGATGCAGCGTCGTTGGAGTCCACCGGACCACAGGTTCTTTCCGGAGGAGTTCCGTGAGGCCGTCAAGCTGTGTCTGCTCTCTTCTCTTCGCGGTGGGCTCAGGTCTCTACCTACCGTCGTGTGGTCGCGTGTGTTCGAGTTGTGCGACTCGGAATGGTTCATGTGAGTTCCCTCGCCTCTCAGTCAGTCTTCTATTGCACTTCCGAGTAGATTGAACGACCAAGACGTAGCCGTCCACTCGGTGTTACGCATGTAGATGACGATCGATGGCTTTATGCCGGTCGAGCACGCGTGGACGTTCCGCTTGTACGACGACAGCGACGACGGCGAGATGTGGATCACTTTCCAGCGCTGTGACAACACCAGTAAGGAGGACTTCCGGTACTTTGTTCAATGCCCTTGGGTCGTGGATCCACTCCAGTCTGAAGATGATGAGCCAGAACACGATTTAAAAACAATCAAAGATGAAAACCCACGATTCTAGAACACACGAAAGACATCATATGATGCATCACGGGCCATGAGGGCTCAACTATCTACGGATCAGCCACAGTATCGAGCCACGCAACCTGGAAAGCTGCCCAGACAAGCTCGTGACGTTGAAGTGGCCGTATGATGCGGCAACGTCCATGAGCTTGGAAGCTGAGTTGTCGAGACTCCGATGTCGGTTGTATCCATTGGATGAAACTCACGGTCTCAGATATGGATGACTGCCTAATTGGCGGTGCCAATCTCACGAAGCACCAAAGATGGATGAAGCATGCGAAGAAGTCCACGACACGTACCGCATGCGCATGCGCATAGGCGAGTTCATGCCCGTGGCGCACCTGTGGACATTCCGCGTCTACGGTGACGGCGCCATGGAGATCGACCTGCAGGTCTGTGACGACGACGCAATGCCCGACGACGATCAGGAGCTCAGCTACAAGTTCTTCGTCCATCGCGCACGCATTGTCGCTACAGATGAGCACGAGCAGGGCAAATCCTGCGAGTTCTTCATGAATAAAGTGGGTGTCAACAATGGCTTCTGGGCTGTGCGAGTGGAAGGCTCACTAAGTGAGACCTTCGGCTTCCAAGGCGCGTGGTATCACCGCACGAAAGTCGAGTATGCGACTTGGAACGACACGGTTGAAAGCGGATTTCCGTACGCGATCGAACGCGCCGAGGACGTGAGTGTGGCTGCAGAGCGTGTGGTATCGCCACTCTATCCATTAACACGACGCGTGTACTCGTTCCAAGCCAGTGTCACTGGCAACGGCATCTACATTTGCCACCTTGAGGTCAATCTCGAGCTGTTGGCGGCTGGAAGGCTCACTGGAAAGGTCTACAACACATCAAGCAAGGAGACTGGACGCGTCGAAGGCACTTGGTCGTCTACTGTCGGGCTGAAGATGATCGAGAGCTTCCCTGAAGGCGGGGACCACGTGTTTGTGTACCTCCTGAAGGCGGACAGACAGCGCATCACGGGCTAATGCGACGGAGCCACGCTATCGAACCTTGACGCCGCGGTGGATGGGTGGGTCGCAAGATCTGACGCGCGTTGCTGGGCTGAGATGACGGCGACAAACGTACGTCGCCAATGGAACACTGTGGACCACGCACTCTACCCGAAGGGCTTCCGTCAGGCAGTGGTTCTCTGTCTTCTGTGGGCCTCGGCTGCCAGCAAAGAAGATGGGGAGTGTGGCCTTCTGAGTGAGCTGTGGTTATGCGTCTTCGAGTTCTGCGATTTCGACTGGTTCCCAACAAACGACACCTCGTCTGTATCACTGGACGATAAGGCCACGTTGGAAACAATACGATAGGCGCCAGACAAGTACAATACCTTCGTATTACCGGTAGAACTAAAATGACGTGGTGGTTCAGTACCGCTCTCCATGGATGCAGGGGTCTTGATAGATTGTTTATTCATTGTATCCGGTCTTGACGCGCTTGACGACGTAGATCTGCTCGTTATCGTGGGTCACGACGTAGTCAAACGTTGAGAAGTTGACTGTTGTGTTGTATACAACGCGTGAGAATGGACTGTCGCGCTATATCATCACCAGCAAGAAAAGACTCACCGACGAGACGCTCCAGTACTTCCTTGTTCTGCGTGTTCAGCACGCTTCCGGCATCCTACATACAACGATAGAAGCGCGTGAGATTAGGGGCCATCGTGAGCATGCTCATGCGCTGGGTGGTGGACCTGGAGGATGGAGAAGACGGCCTTGGCGGCGTTTTCGCCGGCGCCGCCCTGGAGCTCTCCAGTTGAGGAGAGCACAGCGCCGCTATGGTCTAGTATGAGCGTGCCGAGCTGGTCGACGACAGCGCGGAGTGTCTCTGCTTCCTAAGAGCCCATTTTAATGGTGTTAGATGCTGTATTATGGCCTATAGAGCCGCGGGATGACGACGCTTACCACCATGTTCACTTGCGTAACTTCGCGTTCACAATGCCACTTCCAGGCACGATGATTGATTCCCTTGGTTATGTGATGTCGAATATGCTATATCAAGGGTGCTAAAAAAGGAGGTTTTTAATTGATCTGGTTATGCGGTGCCTACGGTACGATCACCGGAATCCTCCGACCACGAAAGGTCGCGGAAGCCAGCGAACTCTCCATGCAGACGCACGCAACGTTCAGGTGTTCACTCCGCGCGTCATGGACGTTTACGCGCAGCAGGAGGCAGTGAGTGTCACTGCCTTCGCTACAGGCCCACGTGCCACTGGGCGGCCCAGCGCAACGTTGGAAGAGAGGCAGGGGGTTTCAGCGTTGCTTGCCCTCTCTACATCTCTCAATGAAGACAGCAACACTTCCACCTACTCCAATCTTATTCGGCATTTTCGAGCCGCATTGTTGGCGAAGAGCTCCCTATTGCACACTAAACTTGTGATGGGGTCGGGTCATACGTATCTACTGCAAATCGCCAACTTTGCGTTTGGGCCCCAAACTTTGGGGTCTATCCAGTGTTCCATGCCATGCATCGTCTTTGGTCGTTTGCCATCATCACCAGTTGTGGTGTGTGTGCGGGCACTTGGGAATGCCGCCATTCCGCATATTGGCTCATTTTGCTCCATGTTCGAGCTTGGGTGCTTCCAAGCGATAGCATTACTAATCCGTCCAGCTGCTGAAGCCAGCTGGGAATGCGAGCCAAGCCAAGAGTGCTTGTCGTCGAGGGAATATCTGAGAACTGAATCCTTCCCGGAGCACAAAATTGCACTAAACAGAGGTTAAATCAACACCGAATATACAGCAACGATGCTGGATGGAGTCTCTATAGCGGGGGATTGCACTCTGTTAAAATCGGAAACATAGGACAGTGTGGCCTGGATCTTGTGTAAAAGTAGGTTTTTCGTCCGAGTTTACACCAATATTGATCCAGTTCTCCCCCGGTTTTGCTCCATCTCGTCTCCGAATCGTCGGGTCGCGGGCGCCAACTCTGCCCTCACCAAGAAGCGTCACGTCACCAAATTTCTCTTGCGGTTCGCTCACAAAACGCCAACACCAACACACCCAGACGACACCGCTCTGTTGTTGTGCGTGCTTGGCTTTTTGTCGTCGTTATTGGAGCCAACTTTTCGTGTGCACCCAGGAGGGAAAAGCACGGGGAAAGCGGGTCCTTTTCCTCCCTTCTTTCCATCTTTTCCAGTCTTTTCATCGCCAGCAAATCGTCAGGCAACCACGTTGGCGCCGACGCCAACAAAATCCAACACATCAACAAGCCATCCATCCATCCATCCATACAGTCCAGCACGCGACGGACCCATCCACGTGCCCCGCGGCCTTGAGTCGGCATCCGTACAGTGGACGCCAGTGACCTCGTTCATCAGTCCTTCCCTCGCTCGCGGTGCTCTCTACAGCGCGAGACGCGAAGTGAAGTGGACGGTATCAACCGACCGGATCATTCATCAACGCTCTCTCTGCGATAGAGTCGACAGTGCGCCAACTCCCTACGAAAGAGAGAGTATCTGTCGCAACCCACAGAGCAGACGGTCGACGCGGCAGAGAGCAGAGCAGACCATCGAGCCAACACTGAGACAGCGAATAAATGGGAGCCAAGGCCACCAAGATTGAGGGGGACGTGCGCGCAGACCATCATCTTCTTGTACCAGCAGACGACCGGCGACACCCGAAAAACGGGAAAAACAAAACCAACAAAACCAAGACCAACAAGGCCAACGCGACACGCACCAACTCGCGCGCACCGAGGCCCTGGACGCCGTCGTCGCCGACTTCCCACAGTACGGATTTCACCGTGTCGACCGACAAGTCCACGGGCCGCCACCTCGTTTCCTCATCCTCCTCATCGGGCAGTGAGATCGCCGAGTTGCCGCTGCCAACGATGGCGGAACGATCTACCAACAACTCGTACCAACAAGTTCCCAACAATCGGTATCACCAGCCACAGCAACATCAGCAGCAGTACCAACAAAAAGACCGCCGTATCATCGAAGCCGAGAAGATCCTGGGGGAGATCGCCAAGGAATACGCCGCGAAGCGCGCCGCCGGGCTCGTGCCGACCAAGCCTGTGCCCGCGCGGACTCTGCTGTGGGAGGAATTGGCCCAGAAAAGCACGCAGGCTGGACGCCGCGGCCAGTGCATTTTCGGACGCGATACCGACAATGTGTGTGGATGCACGAGCTACAAGAAGGTGCGCGTGCCTGGCCAAGTGAACCCTGGTGGTGTCTGTGAATGCTGTGGCCACGGTGGGCCGTGGCATCGTCTCATGGGCGGCACGATGGCGAGATCGTCGCGCATGTCGAGAAGTATCCTGGCGAGCAGTGTCCGTGGCTCGCATTTGGAGACGGGAAGCTACGTGCCGAGTGAAGCACGCAGCTCCATGTACGACTACGATAGCGACGAATACGAGGACGACGAGAACGACGACGAGGCCATCGCCAACGAAATGGCCATGCCCACCAACTTCTACCCAGTCGCAGCACCGCCACCGGTAGGAGCGTTGGGACGACTCGACAGCAACCAGGACGGCATGATGGATCGCACGTCGTTGCTGTCCATCGGCAGCAGCTACGGCTTCCCGTCGCGGCTATCAAGCGGAACGAATAGTCTTGGCGCGTTGCTGCAGGCGATTCAGCGGTATCGCGACATGGGCCTCGAGGAAGACGAGATCGAGTCGAGAATACGAGAGGACTTCCCGCCTGTGCCACGCAAATCCAGTGTCGCGGCTCGCTCGGACATCTCCCAGTCGCAAGTCGACGTCTAAGGCCTCTCTCTCTCGCTCGCTCGCTTCAGCAACAACCGTACAGTACACTAGGTACATTAGGCATCGTCCGCCGCCACCGTAGGCCTGCCATTTAGGATTATTTTGACTAGGACACCCATGCATGTTGACTCCCTTCACAAGGTGGTAAGCCGCGTTCCAATGGAATGAACGCGAAATCAATGCAAAAAGCAAATGCAACTCAATGGAAGCCATTCAATCAACGTAGATGAGATCATTGAACTCGTCATTCACGCAATCGCTCCACAGAATGTAGCCATGTTGGACAGAGAGACACTTCCCACTTCTCCCCATTCACGTCGGACTCGACGAGAATAGCTCCTCACATTCGTTGAAAGGCGAGATGATGCCGTGAACATATTGTAGCTGTCCAGTCACCAGTTTCAACGGAGTCTACATAGCGAATATGAATGCACAAACCTGTGACTCACCAAAGAGGAAGCTCATCTCACTCCGGTGGGCGAAGCCGTCGATCCATCCATCCACGTTCTTTTTCCTATGGCTACCAATGGTTCTGGAGGATTCATGTGGATGACAATGCAGTCAATGGACGTCTATGGGGTTATGAAACCTGGAGTCACGATAGATAAAGGGGCGTAAATGGAGGCGCCGTGGGTAGGAATATGGCGGGAGGATATGGATGAGCAAAAGAGAGAATGAATTGGCTCTATGTTAAACTATCAGATTGCTGCGGATCATTTGTTCCTCGCGCAGACCAAAATGGAAAGGTGGACGGAGGGCTATTATACTTGAAGAGATCGAAGAGTTGGTGACGTGATGACTCGCATGCCCAAGCAGCACGACAGGCTGCTTAGAACTTGAGCTTGTCGAGCTTCTCCTGCTCCATGTTCTCGAAGATCGAGGTCACACGCATGACGACCGTCCAGGTGATGGCCTGGCCTGGGGCCATACGAGTAAGACGTGGCAGCACACCCTTCCACAGAGCTGGCAGACCCTCTTCCTTGGCGATCACGCCCATGGCGTGGAAGAAGCCACGGTACTTGAGCTGCTGGCCCTTGACGGTCTCCTGCGCCATCAGACGGGTCTTGAGCACATCCACTGGCGTGTTGAACATTGGGCCGAGCGAGCCAGCAATGAGACCGTTGATGAACGTGGCGTACGACGGCAGCGTCTTGCCATCACCGTCCTCCTTCTTCCACACGTTCGAGTTCAACCAGGCGAACGCCATGAAGTTGAAGGCCTGGTTCGAGCCCTGACGCACCATCGTCGGCACGTTGCCTTTCCACAGAGCCGTGACTCCCTCGTTGGCCATGACCTTGCGGGCACAGTCGATCGGGCCGTTGTATCGGCCGACACCGACTTCCTTCTGCATACGGGTCTTAATGACCTCGAATGGCGTGACAATGAGCACCGACTCGAGCACACCAGCCATCAGACCGGCCGTGAAGTTGACCTGCGGCGTGATCTTCTTGTCCTTGCCGCCGGCGATCGTCTCCTTGAACCACGCGAAGGAGCCGAAGCGGAGCGCGTACTTGAGCACCATGTTGGTCACGAACGGCGTGAGGCCCTTGTACAGCGCGAGGCCGCCCTCCTCCTTGTAGATCGTGCCAGCGCAGTTGAACATGCCCTTGTACTTGCCGTTCATGTCGAGCTGAAGACGCGTCTTGGTGACATCGAGAGGCTGCAGGATGCAGGCCTCCGCGACACCACCGGCCATACCGGCCATCATCTTGACCTGGACTGGCACTGGACGAGCCTTGAGGTCCGACGAGAGCGCGTCCTTGAGCGCCGACGTCGCCAACACATCGTTCTGCTTCGAGTGCATCTTGACCAGCGTCAGGTTGTTGGTGGCAGGGGTGTTGTTGGTTGGGGCAGTTCCGGCAATCATCTTTTGTTGGAAAGTTGGGAGTTGTTGGCGGAAAACTGTTGGCGTTGGAGGCGCTGTCGGTCGGAGGAATCCAAACGGGGAATGAAGCGAGAAGTTGTTGTTGGTACTTGGCTCGCACTCGACCGATGGATGAAGCGAGGATAGACCAAGCACTGTGCACCCTTTGACAGCTCTCCCTCCACGCACGGCAGCACCAGCGCCGATGTTGAATATGCAGCTCGCTCACGTAGACAACGGTGCGTCAACCCCTAGTCTCACTCTCGTCCAAGGAGTATCAAACGGGCTAGGGGTTGAATCTAACGTTATTTTTGAGCTCGCCAGTCTAAACACGGCATAAATGGAAATCTTGAGCGGGATGTCAGTGATGCCTCGAATTTAGGTCTCCTTTGGGAGATTCGACTCGATTTTTTGGATGGCTTCACGGATGGCTTCAAGGTGAGCTGCTCTAGTTTGCACTTTGGAAGTCAGCACGTCGCATAGAGACACAGGCTTCTAGGCATTCAGTCCAACACATTTTCCCTGTCGCCCTAAATTTCCCACAAACCAGCCATCCAGCCAACAACTTGATCCAATTTTAGACAGCGCACCGGTATCTCGTTTGTAAATAACACATTCGCCTCGCGGTGAGACCAATCCTGTGGGGTCGCGGCGTAACGACTACATGCGTCGGCTGGTTCAAAACTTCAACCAAGCATCGGCCTCCGACGTCACAGTCCTCGTCAGCAGCTCCGGAATGGCTAGATAGCCAATCGTCGACAAGCAGAGTCGTCCCATGGCGAAAAGTGGTGCAAGAAGGAGACACATGAATGACGCGGCGGCGTCACTCCGTGGCTATGTGGCTACAATAAGCCGCCAATCACACGTGACATCAGAGATTTAGAGCCAATCATTCCTCTCAGATGCCTCGGGTTCGTTAACAGGCACGAGGGTGCTCTGAAAACATCAGACATGACGGAGGCGGTTGACGTAAAATACGCTTACAATCAAACGTTTGATTCAGGGATTTGAGAAAGTGAACCCATCGACACGTCAGTCGAACACGCAGACCAGTCAATTTTATGGGATCTTGTTAGCAACTCCTGTAGATACGTTAGAAACTGCAGCTGGCAAGTGTTCGTTAGCGTAACCTTTCTGGGCACTTTCGTAACCATGGTTACGTGAGGAAGTCGAGAAAGGCAGGCAGGCTCACTGTCAAAGAAATCACATTTTTATGGGAGAGTCTAGCGAGAGGACTGCTAGCATGGACTGCTTCAGAAGCCGTTGACCTCTCCAGCTACCTCGTCTCAACACTCTCTACTTCCACGCGTCTTCACGGTGTTACTGGAAGTCCTTCGCGTACTTGTCTTTGGCCTCCTTCTCGAGCACGGGATTGATGCGGCCGGTTGCTGGGTCCGTGCCAAGCGGTCGTCGGAATAATAAAATGTGTGGTTCGGGCCTGTATAGCAAATGAAACGCACAGCGGTTAGCGTCGTGTTGGTGCTCTTCGTCACGTACTCGCATTTCCACTGTATCGAGAGACGTACTTGTGAATGGCGTAGTGCACCCATCCGCGGCTCTGCTGGACACCGAGCTGGCGCCACTCCTGCTCGGTCAGAAGACGATCTGGCAGACTACGCGCCATCTCCTTTGGCAGGATGACATGGCTGCAAGAACATTCAAATCAAACACACAAAAGTCAGTTGACCGCATGTCGAGAACGACGAAGGCGGCGGCTTTCGCGCCAAATTATGCGTCGATGCCGGCTTCAACAGCGACAACAAGCCCATCAATCGATTCGCCAAGATCAGGACAATTGAACGTACCGGTACTCGTGGTTGTCGTCGACGTACTTCTCCGAGTACTCGATGCGCGCCGACAGGTCGTGTGTCATGGTCGATTCTTAATCAGGCTCTGATTTCGGAATTGGCGCCACTTTTGCCGCTCGCAGGCCACAGGCCTCTGCCTCGTCGCCTGTGATTGGCTGAATTATAGACCGCAGCTTGGAAAGTTCGATTCGCAATTCAATGATTTGCAATTCATTAAATCGCATATCTCATCCGATCCCTGAAGAGACACACGTAGCTCTTCATCATTTCCGACCAGGATCAAGACACACACACGACACCATGTCCCGTGAAAATGGCAAGCAAATGGAGACTGATAGTACGTACACTACGCCATCAGTGTGTAGTACAAGGCGTGGCGATCTCATCATACTTGTTGCTTGTAGTGGATGAGCACGGCGACATGAAGAACGACGCCATCACGCAGGCGGGCGTGGCACTCGAGCAGTTCACGCAGGAAAAGGAGATCGCCAAGCATATCAAGGTATGTATGCGGCTGTGTGTGTGTGGCTTGAGTAGGTTGGGAGTATTGAGGCATGTGTGGTGATGTGGTAGACGTGGATGGAGGAAAAGTACGGGCCGACGTGGCACTGCATCGTCGGCTCCGAGTACAAGTGCGCGTTCAGCTACGAGAGCAAGAACTTTGTGCGGTTCAATGTGGGCAAGAAATGCATCACGCTATTCAGGCACCCATAGCGAAATGAGACGCATTTACCAACCAACGTATCCGAGTGCTGTTTTCGTGTTCGTCTTGTAGACGTGAGTGAGGCAACTCGGATTGATCGATGGCAAAGGGATTGATTGATGGCAAAGTGAGTGGAACAGGAGAAGTTGATGGAGTGACCTGTCATTTCCGAAGAAGTCTCTGACTTTGGTGCTGGTTCGTGTCTGCTTATGATGGTTTTCGCTCCAAATCCCATCACATCCTATCACATCACATCACATCACTTTCCCAGCTACTAGCTAAGCCGCAAGTGCCATGCAAGCCCCGTTCCCCGCCGCCATCGCGGCTCTTCCGCTCCCCGTCGACCCCCAGGCACGACGTGATCTCCAACGTTTCAGCGCGCCGGGCATCGCAGCGAACGATCCCGTCCAACGAGCCACGGTGCTTTCGGCAAGCGACGAGTACGCGGTCCGTAGCGCTGCTCTCCGCGCGACGAGGTGTTCTCTGCTGAATATCGTCTCCACACCGTCTTCCACGGTGCGCTTAGCACCCAGCACATGCCCCACTGCATCAAGCGCAAGCAAACACGGACGCGAACGTCCAACATCTCGCCAACATGGTGCAGCAGCTCGACGACCGACTTGGAGCAATTGAAGTGGGTCTGATCGGCGTCCAGAACTGCCAGGTACAAGCGTTAAACCGCAGACGCCACACCGACCCCACACAGCACCTCCGACCTCTTCAGCCGCTGCGCAAAGTGCGTGCTGGCAACGGGCCCGGTATCCTCGGCCGCCCACACGGACGTCTTCCGCCAGCAGTGCCGGTCGGAACCGCGATTCCATCCCCGCCGTTTCCTCGGACCATCCACGACACGGAGGCGATGACGTTAGACGAGATCAACGAGCTCGCGATTTTGATGCACGACGACTTCGGCATCGTCCACGGCGACGACCTCAACGAGTGTCGCGACAAACTCCTTCGAGCTATCACAGGCGAGTAGTCGTGTCTTTGATCTCACCCAGTTTGGCCCTCAACTTTTCCGTGCGCTGCAGCCGTCCCAACCTCGTACTCCGTTTCCCAGTCATCAAACTTTACCGATCCACGAAAGAAAGTAGACCACGCCGTTATTAATCAACGGACTTGCGTTTCTAACCAACACAAGACATCACGGTTGATCTGTTCGTCCGAAGTGTTGAGTCCCGTATCTCCAATGAGGCAAACCACACAGAAATGAGCACGTGAAAATGCGTATTACAGTGTCCGAGATAAGGAAACCAGCACTAGTCTCCACCACCTCCTTACCACACCCTTACCATACCGCTTGGGTTTCCATGCCGTCCTTCTCACACGAGATCGCGTACTTAGAAGGCGGCGTTGCCTGGCCATCGCGGGAACGGGATCACATCACGGATGTTTTCGATGCCAGTGACGTAACGCACGAGACGCTCGAAGCCGAGGCCGAAACCCGAGTGCGGCACCGAGCCGTACTTTCTCAGGTCCAAGTACCACGAGTAGTCCTCTGGGTTGGCACCCGTCTCGGCGATACGCTCCATGAGGACGTCCATGCGCTCCTCACGCTGCGAGCCGCCGACCAGCTCACCAACGAATGGCACGAGGATATCGCAGGCCGCGACAGTCTTGCCGTCGTCGTTGAGACGCATGTAGAAGCTCTTGATGTCCTTGGGGTAGTTGTACAGCACGACGGGCTTCTTGTACACCTTCTCGGTCAAGTAGCGCTCGTGCTCCGAGCCGAGATCGATGCCCCACTCTGGCTTCTTCTCAAACTTGCCGGCCTTGAGGTGCTCTGGCTGCGACAGCAGCTCCACGGCGTCCGTGTACGACACGCGCTCGAAGTTCGAGCCGACGGTCACGTCGAGACGCTCGAGCAGACCCTTCTCGACCGTCTTGTTGAAGAACTCGAGGTCTTCCTTGCAGTTGTCGAGCGCGTACTGCACGCAGTACTTGATGTAGTCCTCGGCCAAGTTGATGTTGTCCGTGAGGTCGGCAAAGGCGATTTCCGGCTCGATCATCCAGAACTCGGCCAAGTGGCGCGACGTGTTCGAGTTCTCGGCACGGAACGTCGGGCCGAACGTGTACACGTCCGACAGCGCGCAGCAGTGGGTCTCCACGTTGAGCTGGCCCGAGACACTGAGGAACGACGCGCGGTCGAAAAAGTCCTTGGTGTAGTCCACCTTGCCGTCCTTGGTCGGGATCTTGCCGTCTTCGTGCTTGGACAGCAGCGTCGTCACGCTGAACATCTCACCGGCACCTTCACAGTCCGACTCCGTGATGATCGGCGTGTGGATGTACAGGAACCCACGCGTCTGGAAGAACTGGTGCGTTGCGTACGCCATGGCGTTACGCACACGCATGGCGGCGCCGTGGATGTTCGAGCGCGGACGCAAGTGCGCGTGCTCGCGTAGGTGCTCCAGCGTGTGGCGCTTCTTGGACATTGGGTACTTGGCTGGGTCTGGGATCGTGCCGTACACCTCGACCTTGCTGGCCTTGACCTCAATGTCCTGGCCCTTGGCCGGGCTCTTGACGACCGTGCCGATGACGCTGAACGACGCGCCGACGCCGCCCGACTCAAGCGCAGCGGCGAAGCCCTCCGTGTCCTCACGCGTGATCACGACCTGCAGACCCGTGAAGGTCGAGCCGTCGTTGAGCTCGAGAAAGGCGAACGCGCCGGCGCCGGCCTCGCGCAGAGTCTTGGCCCAGCCCTTGACCGTGACGGTCTGGCCTTCGAGCGAGAGCCCGCCAGCGAACAGCTCCTTGATGCGGATGCGGTTGCGGCGGAACAGCGTCGACGTGGTCGTCGGTGGCGGTGGGGGAAGCACGGCGTCCATAGCGAATGAGTAGAAGCTCTTCGATTCGGAAATGGCTCGATGGTTCGATGGGGTCGACGTGTTTTGGCCACAGGCTCTGGGGAAGAACAAATGGAGACACTTGATTGGTGGATAATGAATTTTTGGATTTTTGATTGGCTGGAAATGGGGATGAGACCACCAACACTTTCTTGTGGAGCGGACAAAAGATTGCGGAATGGGTATGTCGGATACGAACGTATGATGTCGGTTAAATTGGTCGTTTGCTCGCAAAAAGTCGGTGTGGGTTGCAAAAAAAGAAAGAGTGATGGTCCATCCGGTTCCACGAAAAGTTGTTGGCGATCGAAAACGGAAAATTCGACACCAACAGGAAAGGAGGCGGGCTGTGGATGGAGAATGGTGACGGCAGCCATGGTGGTGGCGTCTCCAAGGGCCGCGTCACAATCTTCTAAGCATCTCCACAGTAAGAAGAAGGCCTCCGCTGCGTCTCACGAATATCCCACGTCGCAGAACGCCATGCGGGCTGCGCTACCGACCAACACAGTCAGCTCATCGAGGACCATGGTGGCAAGGCAAGTGCCAGTGTGTTTCGGCGATATCAACGTCAACAACGTCGAGATGCTGCGCACGCTCAACACGACCATCTTCCCTGTGCGCTACAACGACACTTTCTACGACGACGTGCTCTTCACGCCCAAGGGATACTCGAAGTTCGGTGCGTTTGCTCTGCCTGAATGGGACTGCATCTGCAGTTGGAACGGACGATTGACGTTGGTGATGTTGGATTGAACAGCGTACTGGGACAGCTTTGTCGTTGGAGCGATTTGCTGCAGGCAGGAGTCCATGGAGCCGTCCGGATCCCGGCTTCTCCGGACGTATATCATGACCCTGGGCGTCCTGGAGCCGTACCGCCACTACAACATCGGTACGAAGCCTGAAGACGACGTTCAACTATAGTGTATGCTCTGCTAATGACAATAGTGTGTGTGGTGGTGTGGTGCAGGCAGCGCGCTGCTTCAGAGCGTCATCCAGTGCTCAATTCTGGACGGCATCGACCATATTTATCTCCACGTACAGACCAACAACAACGAGGCGCTCGCGTTTTACCGCAGATTCGGCTTTGAGATCACGGAGACCATCTACAACTACTACAAGCGCATCCAGCCGCCCAATTGCTACGTCTTAGTCAAGTATTTACGCACACAACCAACACCATCCACATCGACGCCAACCAAAGCACCGTAATCACACCAATGGACACTCAGTAATCTAGGTGAGAGCGAGGCGTAGCGTCTTGATGGCTACACGGAGTCAGTGCGAAGTGCACAGCGTTTGCATGACGGGCAATCTAAGTGGAAGCGAGGAAGCCTAAGTCTCGTGACTGCAAGTTGCCTAGTTTGAACTGGCTACACTTCATAATGCGTAGTCCACATCATTTTGGGATTATGTGTCCCACATAAGCTAGTCAGCGTAACTATGTACCCAGGTTACGACCAGCTCTTCGCCAATCACGTCCATCTCCTACTCAAAATTGGCATTGGTGAGCATCGTGGCAAAATGGCGACGAGTATGGTGCTGGACAAGAGCCTGTTCAAGAAGACACTGCAGGTCGTGGGCGTGCGCGTGGAGGCCAAGAAGATCGGCCAGGTCGTGAAGGCGCTCCACGGCCACCTGCTCAACCGCCCGCGTCTGCGCAACGTCGTGCCGGACCCGACGCAGCCCGACCCATGGCACAACTCGTCCAGCAAACTCATCTTGCTGAATGAGAAAGTGCAGAACAAGGAGACGCTGCAGCCGCTCGCGCCAGAGCTCATTGACTTCCTCAAGCAGGAGAGTTTGGCGTTTGTGGACCACACGCTGGAGCTGGACTACTCGTACTTCCAGGTGGACCACGTCTTGGCGCAGATCTTGCCTGAAGGCATGGATATCCCGTCGTCGTTTGAGTCTGTCGGTCACATCGCGCACTTGAACCTGCGCGACTGCCACTTGCCGTACAAGCACATCATCGGCCAGGTCATCCTGGACAAGAACGCGGCGATCCGCACGGTCGTCAACAAGACCGAGACCATCGAGACCAAGTTCCGTACTTTCCCGATGGAAGTGATCGCTGGCGAAGAGGATTTGAACGTCGAGCTCAACGAAAGCAAGGCCCGTTTCCGCTTCAACTACGCCGAAGTGTACTGGAACTCGCGCCTGCAGCAGGAGCACTTGCGCATGATCAAGTCGTTCAAGGACAGCGACGTGATCTGCGATATGATGTGCGGCATCGGGCCGTTTGCGATTCCGCTGGCGCTTCGAGGCTGCAAGGTGCTGGCGAACGACCTGAACCCGCGCAGCTACCACTACCTCACGGAGAACATCGCGCTCAACAAGGTCGGCGACAAGATCGAGGCGTTCAACCTCGATGGCCGTGAATTCATCGACAAGCTGCTCAGTGAGAAGCGCCAGTTTACGCAGGTTCTGATGAACCTGCCGGCCATCGCGCTCGAGTTCCTGGACGTGTTTGTCGGCAAGTTCGACTTCTGGCAGGGCGAGTTGCCGTGGATCCACACCTACTGCTTCTCCAACGCCGAGGACTTTGAAAAGGACGTCCTGGAGGTGCGTTTTGGACGTTTCTTGTATCAATGTGGGGTCAGGTTACTCCTAGGTTACGATGACCACGTACTCACAATATCTGTTATGAACTGTATAGCGCGCGGAGAAGATCATGAACGGCAAGCTGGACCTGGACCGCGTCAAGTTCCACCAAGTGCGCGACGTCGCGCCCAAGAAGGTCATGATGTGCATCTCGTTCCAGTTGCCCGAGTCCATCGCGTTCACAGAAGACCGCCACGACGCCAAGCGCCGCAAGGTCACTGAGAGCAACAGCGCCACGGAAGCAGAGACGGCAGTAGAGCAGACCAGCACCTCTTCGGCGTAGGAACTTCTGTGCGAGTGCTCTAATAGACCCCCTCAAGAATCTCATCGCGCCTCTTGTCATCGGCAGTGGTTACTCTGTACCCTTCTGGTTACGTGGTACACATGACCCTATCCTCCTCCAGTTGGTGTGGTTCACGTGAGTTTACCGCCATGACACTATTCGTGTGGTGCACACGATCTTGGCAGTCACATTTCCAAAACACGGTTGATCACAATTGCCCATTTTTTGACGAAACAAAAGAAAGCGCCGGCATATACTACGAAACTCAAGTCCGATTTTGCGAGGCCGAGAATGCCAGGCCCATTGCCAGCACGCACTTTTCGCAGCGGCTGAAGGGGTAGGACGTGCTGTGCGACGTCAGCCAAGCGTCTACGATTGAACGCTTGTGCCTGATAGTTCTGGATGCCGATCAGGACGTACTCGATCCCGTCAAGTCGACCTTTCATCGCCCTAAATCGAGCTTCAATAGCTGTAAGTCGACCTTCAATAGCTGTGAGTCGACCTTCACTTGCTGTAAGTCGGCTGTCGATCCGCTGGACCAGGTTGGGGATGTCGACTTGCAGGTTTGCTTGCACTTGAAGCTGCCGGTGGTACATCTGATCGTCGCGCTCCCGTGGTGAGCGCAGTGTTTGTTTCCTGTTGGCTCGAATCGAACTCTGCGATGGCGACGCTGTTAATGATCTGGGTCGAGGGAAAGACACATTGCTGCTTGTCGATGTCGCTGGTTGAGAGCCTCAAGAGAGATGGGAAAGATGAAAGTGATGTGAAAGGTTTCACGCCTATCACTCGACGGAGAGATACAAACTGACTACGTGAGAGCGTACGGGAAGCGACACCACCGGTGACGACATTAGACTATACACAAAATTCGATGATTTTGAGGCAAGAGCCTGATAGTTACCATACTCTCGCTGGCGTGGATGCTTCCGGAACGGTACATGTACATGGATACATTGAGTTACGACACAGATACTGTACGACACTCGGAACCTACGGCTACAAAAGGAACAAACAACTACAAGTACTCTTACTGGGTTCCACCAACCGTGGATTTGGAGCTCTGGTTGCCCACGTTGGCGAGAGCGTTGACAGTCGTGCCTTCTGGCAACTCACCACGCACCTTGACCTTAGTCTTGGTCACGACGCCGTGCGGGGTGTTCTTGACCACGGCCTTGACCTTGACCCTGGCATCGCCGACCGTGGTCTTGACGACACTCTTGGCCTTGGCGTGAGTGCCAGCGGACGGATCAATGCTAGCGATCGCATTGATTGTCTGTCCACTTGGTGAAGGGGCTGCGTTCGAGACTGGCTGGGCGACCACGACCGTCGGTCGCGCAGGAGCCGAGGCCACGAGAACCGTAGGGTTTGTAAGAGCCGCCGGGGACCCCTTGACGGCGAGGGTGGCAACAGGAACTGCAACCACAGTTGGAGTGCTGGCTGGAATGGACGGGGACACGACGGCTGGCGTGGCGGAAGCTGGAGTGGCGACCAAGGTATGAGCCGCCGTAGGAGCCGCCGTAGGAGCCGCCGTCGCGACAACCACTGGCGCGGTCGTCTGTGGGTCAGCAATAGGCGCTGACTGGTACACACTCGTCGCTGGGTTCACTGGCGGAGTCAGAGGGGTGGCCGCATTCGGTGTGGCCGCGGGGGTGACTGGAGCGCCCCCAGCACCAGGAGCTGAGGCCGTGGCTGTTGTAGCCGCTGCCGTTGGTACTGCCACTGGTTGCGAAGCTGGCACAGTGCCAACCGTGACTGGTGGACTCGCAGGAGTCACTGGAATCGATGGTGTTGCAGGGACCACCACGGTGGTCGTAGTGGCAGGCGTACCAGGGATGATGACAGTCGTCGGGGAGACCAAGCTGCCAGCGCTCACAGGACTGCCGGCAGGAGTACCCACCGTAGCAGTAGCACTCACGGGACCAGCGGCGCTTCCTCTCGTCTTGACGTAGGCCTTGGCGACTGTCTTGCTGCCGTAGGTCATCTCGGAGGCCTCGACGATGTTGGCCATGGCGAGTGCGGCGGCACAGCAGAGAGCGAAGGTTTTGATGAGGCGTACCATTGTGATGGAGGGCGGTTGTAGTACTGAGAGTACTTGGAGGCAAATTGAAAAATGATTCAAGTACTACCACGACTCTCAAACTTTCTAGTCCCAGGCGAAGATCAGGGATGTTGGTCATGGAGAGGGCCTCCTTCAAAAGAGGAAGGAGCAGGCACAGGATATCCCATCTGGATAGCCAAACGGACACGAGCTGTATGGCCCACAACAACCTCACCAGTGGGCGTCTGGTGCACTTGCGGTGAGATGCCCGTAAAGTAAAACACGGAAATATCGTATGGATTCTAAAATCACTGGATCGGCATCAGTTGCTGGAAACACCACTAAGTGAGACCCCACTGAAACGAAATCCCCTCCACGTGCTGGTGACGGTGCAGCCACCGTAAAAAGCTGCCTTGAAGGAAGCTCTCTCCCACCCGTTGAAGTGGCCATTGACAATGTGGAGTACGAGAGTAGCGACAACATTACATTCCACTTGTTCAAGTCATGTTGTCCGAGGTAGAATAGACTTCGAAGTTTACTTGACGCTCAGACTGGGTATGTCATATCCACGGTGAAGAAGCCCCTCACTGACTAACGCTACGACACCTAGTCATGAACAACTCGAAGGAAGCTCAATGTCAAAACACTGAATTCTTTCTTAAACGACGATGATAGATAACCAAACTAAAACACTGCACTTCACGTCACTATTGAGGACAGCAGTTCCTCAAGACACACACCCAGCCAATCGTGGCGTTCAGAGCCTACTGACGCAAGTAGCTCTTGGCGACGGCCTTCGCCTTGACCTTGGTGCCGCCTCCGTAGCTCTTCACCACGGCCTTGGCCATGCTGCGACCGCCCAACGACGGATCCACGTTCGCCGTCGCGCTGATGCCTGGTCCACCAGCAACGGCACTCACCCCACCAGGAGCCGGAGCTCCAACGACGA
>JAADWY010000629.1:0-19307 GCA_023336355.1 Pythium dissotocum
CGCATCGAATCTGATATCGATCCGCCGGCCTTGTGTCATTCCTTGAGTCCAATCACCGGCTTCAGAGGTACCAACCTACTGTACGGATTCCCCAAGTTCTAAAGTTCCAGATACGGATAGTAATATTCGAAAGGACTGACAGCGAACAAAAGGGTACACAGTGTGAGGTATTAGCCGGTCGGATACGTCGAGTATCCCGGCTATACAACTGACTTAGCGCGGGCGCGACCCCTTTGCCTGTAACGCGTGAGTCAAGGACTAGATATTTGCATTCGCTTGAAACCACTTCGTCACACATAGCATATGCTCAATGAGAAAGCACATGTATTGGTTGATGGCACACGTACGCTGTGGGAGTGTCAGGCGGGTTGAGCCGATCGGGGGCACGGTCGATCAGAGCATCCCTGACTTACAGGACCCTTGGTCATCCTGTTTCATGGACTAGTAGTACTAGTTTCGACGCTGGACGTACTGACCCGAATGGATACAGCTTTGATGCCAAGTGTTCAACATGCTTTATCTGCGGCCTCACCAACTCAAAGCCGATCCATCCTTTGCATACACGGCCATCGTTTTCAATTCATCCATCAGCATTAGCTTTAACAGCCTGAACTCGATCATACTTAGTTTTCCGCGAAAAGTCCCGAACTGGCGGAGAAGTGGCCTGCCAGGCTGTTTCCGAGGGAAATCACGATCGTTGCAATCGCTTGAGTCTCGTAAGGTTGTTTGACGCCAAACGAGATGAGAGTATGTATCCTCGCCGCACTCGCTCATCTCTATTGAGCCCCAGCAACGTAGCCGAAGCGCGTCCTCCGCGCAGCGAGCGCATGCAAGTAATTCCTCTACCGCGTAGCGTTTGCAGGAAGGGGGGTGCGAAGGTGTATTCCAAGTATTTTTAGCTGTTGGTGACGATACACGTGCACTACAAGATTCGCGTCCAGCGTAAAATGGCAGTGTAACATGATCAACAATTTTAATCGTACACCACTTGCGCATGTATGATATGTTTTTCTCGAATGACAATACAAATCCAATCGTACGAGGGCGCTCTGGTCGCGAAGTCTAATCATCGCCAATCTCTCCCTTATCGCGTCGTCGCTTGTCGATTCTTGAGATGCGAACGTTTATCCGACTCCAGTGAAATCCGACCGAATTCGTGACTACTACAGCTTTAGTATCGGTTAGAGATCATGAAAACTTCAGGAGAAGCTCACCATGAAACTTACGGACTGAAGTTGTCATGATCTCTAACCGATACTGAAGCTGTGGCAGTCATCATTAGAGCGCATGGAGTTCGGTCGGATTTCACTGGATTTCCCGAGTACAAAGACCTCAAGACGACTACTTCTGAAGCTATCGCTCCGCTCCAGGTCACCTGCATACTATTTACACAGTCGCATACATCCGCTTTTCCACTTGGACCACCAATCATACACTGTGACAACAACATATGTGTTGATGTGAGGATCACAGCGACGATATGCATCATGAAGACCCTTGCGCTTCCACTTCAACCATAACCAGGGGTGTTAAACAAATCAAGCATCCCAACATAATTTTCTTGCTCACCCAAAACTATACATTGCGGCCGGTTTGGTTAACCTTATGCATTTTTTATCAGTGAAATTCTGGATCGGCTTGATTTTTTTACGCAATGTAATTACTATCGACTAGAATCGGGTGGTGGCTGACCTCCTGAGGCTCTGGGTGCCCTAGCACACACCAAACGAGTCCGCAGGAGCACCTAGAGCATTCACAAGTACCTCATTCTTCAATTTGACAGAACTTCCCACCTCAGCCACCCTCAGCTATCGCCAACCAACACCATGGACGCAGTCGCTCTCACCAACCTCAACCCCCAGCCCACGATCTCCCCAGAACAGGTCGCTCGCGTCTCCTTCGTCGCTGTTCGCGACGATACTGAAGCGCGGACCGGGTCGTGGCGCTGTTAGGTCTGCGCGCGGTTCTGCAAGCAAGCTGATGGTCGTGGATACTCGAATTTCATGCAGCACGTCCGTGCCCAGCACCCCGACTTCCAGGACTGGATGTGCGTTGCTGGGACCGACGCGACTGGCTCTCTTCTCTCTTGGGTCAGCCAGCGGTCTCAGACGCGCGACGCGTGGATCGCGTGGGTCGTGGATGAGGCTGTTCCTCTGACGTTCTGTGAACAACCTCAAACCGGCCAGTAAACAGTTGTACTGATCTAAAATGTATGTTTTGGTTCCTAATATTTGGGTTTTGTTTTGTAGCAATACAACGCTAGCCGCCGTGAGTTGTCAGACTCTACGCGACAACATCGTGCGTTTGGCCAATGTGGTCGAGGTGAAGGTCGCCAAAGAGATGCCAGACAAGTTTGGGCTCATTGTTGACGGCTGGAGCCATAGCTCGGAGCATTTCCTGGCGATCTTCGCTGTTGTGGCGGCTCCAGCCTTTGATACTGTCGCCACCAAAATCCAGAGCGGCCGCACGCTTAGCTGTGCTGAGAGACAGGCCGTGAAGCGCCTCCGTGTCGTGGGCCGTGCTTCCAGTGGTGCCGACGAACGTGGGTTTGCTGAGCGTGTGCTCAAGCGTGCGCGTCTCACAGACCAGTCGGAGCGATACGTGCTTGTCCGACGTCGAACGTCGTTGAGCAACTGTTTAGCTGCGCCAAGGCGTTGATCGGGCTTGACCGCCAGTTATAGCGTGCGTGTACAGTAGTTAGGACATCATACACAAGCTGGTCGCAAGAACACTAGAACATCCGCAAGGGTGGAAATGACTGATGAAATAAGAACATGTTCGGTCCAACACTCGGTCTGGACTGACGAATGACACCTAATAGACCCCCTACGGAATACCACCCCTCCACGAGAACAAGGGACATCAAGGTGCCCATGTGGGAAACATCTAGCCGAAGAAGCAGCCGGCACGGATCCCTCTCAGCGGACGATGTCGACCGCAACCGCTTGGTGTCCCATGACCGAGTGATCGTCGAGAACTTCTTCGGCCGTGTGAACATACTGTGGCGAGTCATGTACAATAAGTATACGTGGAAGGAGGAGTGTTCGATCAGCTGGTGCGTGTGTTCTGTGCACTGACGAACTTCCACATCAGTTTGTCACTGCTACGCTGGCCAAGTTTGCTTCCCAAGCCTATGACTGCGTGGAACGACGCCGCCAGCAGCATCTTGAGTCGCTTCAGCGCCGTCGCGAGAGGATGGAGGACGGCCAGACCGTCACGGCGAACGTTCGCCGCGTTGCGACGGCTTAAACACTTGTGTACGGAGCTCGCGAAACCTTCCGTGCCTCGCTGTATGGAGCGCAGGTGACTCGCGCTAACAACCAGCGCATGGGCCAGGCGGTCTTCGAGGAGTCCCAGAGGTACTAGGTAGCTGTCGACACTATTGCTTAGAACGCAGCTCTAATATCGTTGAATGAAACCCAAGTAATTGTTGCCAGTAGATAATCCTCCGCGTTGATATGTCTCCCTTTATGTTGTAGCTTGGAGCCTCCAACTAGCAACTTTACATGGCCTGTAATGTTCCACGACTTCCGGGTTCCACATGCGCCGGGCGATCCTCGAAATGGCTACGATATGGCTACTTCTGTGGTAGCTACATATAATGTAATCACACTCAGCTCAACTGGGGGCCTCGCGAAAATCTTCCATGGCAGCTGATCGCCGAATTTGAGCACGAGAACCACGGTGCGTTTGGTACAACCACTCAACGCGAGGACGGCCACGCATCGCGGTGCCGAGAGAGGAGCTCACCCGAAACAGTAGATGACTTTTTGAGCAGCAATCAGTTCGGCGCGCAATACACGAGCCCAACTGAGTACCACATCAATCATGGAGTGCCACGGCAATTGTGAAACATTCGGAATACTGTACATAAACAACACCTGGACTGCTGGAACTTGACCTCGGTGGCGTAGCGAGCATATGGAAAGTTGTCAAACTTCTGGTAGCCCATGCCAGTTGGTTGACGATGTAGAGACTTGTGACGGCCGGCTCAATCACGCCCAACATCTTGCCCTCCATGCACTCGAATACCGACGGCTGGAGACGGAAATCAGTCGCATGCTTGTTCCAGGATTGCAGTGCGAACACAGATGGTCATGAAGAACTGATTCTTCGCCGAGGTCTTGTGCGTGCGTCCCTTGCCGCGCTGCCAAGCGAAGAGTACGTTGTGACGGAGGGTATCCCACAGGATGCCGAACTCGTCCTTGGAGAAGTTGGTCACGAGGTAGACCCCCTCGCCCAGATTACCCTCGAAGTCGCTCAGAACTGGCGTGTCATCGTCGTCGTGAACCTCGTCCTCCAGATGGTCGGTGTACTGGCGCTGGCTGGTGTCCAAGGCTTTCTCGAGGTATGTCTCGGCTTGGAGCCGGTCGACCACCTGGAGTGGTTGAAGGCGCCTACGCGGTGCAGCCGTTGATGTTGTGGAGTGTGTGTGTGAATGTTCTTTCCATCACGTCCCTTGATTGCCGTTCAGCCCGAGTGTCCGGGTATGGCAGGGCTGATGTGCACAAACCCGATTGTACTGTTGCCTGCCATTGCGCTTTATATCAGATATGGGATGATACACCCCTGAAAGCTGAGGATCGTGATTTGGATATGCTAGGGTTAAATGAATTTTACGGAGATCTTGTTTTGGATGTGTGGAATTGCGTGTGGGGTCTAATTTTGTAGTCTTGACACCTTCAACGGTCTACAACCATCTCAGGGATGGTTGGTTAATTAGTCTGAACTAGGGACATGTAAATGGAATTACAAAATTTTGACAGCATAGTTGCCATCGGATGAATATACACACATCTAGACATTTAAACTAAGCTAGTAACAGTAATGGGTCGAAACTCTAAGGTCGATGTGAACCAGTCAAAGTTCAACCCATCATGAACAGTATCATCGTTGCCTCTTCTCGAAGTCCCTGCCCAGACTCCACTCGTAGACGTATTAAACTCTGCACTTGTGACGGCAGAGACGAATGCCAATGACATGATGCCGTCTCCAGTCGTGCAAGTGCTCATGGTCACTACTCTATGTCGCCGCATGACCACGTTCCAACGTGGCTGCCATACTTCAGGTTCATCCATGAGCCTACGACTGCGCGCTCAACTTCATTCTCGAGTTCTGGACAAAGGTTTACAACGAGGTTATGATGAACCACACATTCCGTAGCTAGGAACCGCATTGATCCAAATCACACAAACAGCCCGATCTGATGTTGCAATCTGCAAGACGGTGAAGATAATTGCTAAACACGAGATATCATTCTTCAAGCCCAAAATAGCGGTAGGACACACGACGTGTCTGTTCCAAATCGCTGCGTCAATGCGCGCTCGCCATTGTCACGATCGCGACGAGACTTTTGCAGCAGCGCGTGGGCGAGGAACCTCGTCTTGGGACACTTGCTTCGAATTGCTGGCTCCCTGCTTCCTCTTGAAGCGCAATGAAGTTCGTGACGTTGGTGGAGTACGCTGCAGGTCTGCGGGTCGTCAATTGCTCGGGTCATTGCTGTCCAGCCACACTCTCGTACTTGGACGTTGTCACCACGGATCGAGACCAATGAGGCCCACACGAACAGCTTGAGGTCTGGCGAGCTGTACGTCTCAAAGAGTGCGAGGCCATCGACGTGGACGGGCTCTTCTCGCTTGGTGTCTTTGAGCACGAGCGAGTAATCTTTCTCAGATTGAGGACGGTCAACTGCCATTCGCACCTGGTGCCATACAAAAACACAATACGGATATTGTGAGTCTTTCAGCCCGTGGTACCCAGGGCGGTACAATATGAGGATAACAGTACCGTTGCCGTGTAGCCGTACTCGCGGCGGTTAATCTTCGCAAACGCCCCGCAATACACATCCATGAGGTACGCCCATCCGTCATTGAGCTCGCACGGAATCTGAACGGACGACATCGACTCGACCACCGGCCCGTGGCCTTCACGATGAACAATCCGCGTCCTCGACTCTGATAGAATGATCTCGCGACTCACAGTGGCCACGATGTCGTTGGCTTGGTGTGAGAATAATTGCAGGCGCTCTTGTAGATCATCGAGAACACCCTTGCGGTTGGTTGTGGCGTTGCGTTGGGTGCCGACATGGAGCACCGCCGTTTCTTGGAGCAAATCCCGGACAACCTACCAACATACGCAGTACATCAATCAGTCCCCTCCTCCCCACTGGCATTGTCCAGAAACACCCACCTTGCTGTTCATTCGTGCACGAAGCAATTGTACGAGTTGGGCTCCAAAGCCTCGTTGGGTCTCCAGTGCCTCCCGTAGTCGTCGGTTGTGAGCCAGCGCATTTCGGGCTCGCTCTCGCTCGGCCACCACGGCATCCAACGTAGCATCCTCACGCGTGCGTCGCTTGCGGGTCTCATTCCCATTGCATCGTTCGCTACAGTCAGCTCGTGTGTGGTCCGCACGAGCCGTCAACGCGTCCACAGTGGCCTGCAACACGGCGCACTCTTCTCGTAACCGTAGTCTCTCGGCCTTGTGCTTGCGGTGGGTGCGCGCAGCCGCCTCGCTGTTGCGTGCCTTCACCGTCGCGTCCACGGGACGGCGTCCGTAGTGGGCGTCGATGAACGCAAGCGCAGCGTCGAGCGTGGCCGGATCGTCGTCCAGCAGCTCTGGGGAATGCCGGAGCTCTTCCATTGAGGAGGTATTTGTCTGCTGTCTGTCTGTCTGCTTCTGATTGAGTTGTGGCAGAGGAAGACGGTGAACAACATTCACTCCCAGAGACCAGATTCGCAATCAGTTTATACTGGTTTTCTACCGGTATTGGGTGAACGACCTTCATTCTGTCCACAACTTGAAGTGAACTGGGTAATCCGCCCGATTGATCACCCAGTTTCAATGATGATCCAGTTCGAAGTACTGTACTACTACGAGGCCACAGTCAAGGTCGAAACTCAAATACAAATCACACCACACACTAACCACTTCAACCAGTCCCAGTACGATACGAGTAGATAGCATTCCCAAGCGAGTATCCCACGAGAAGTGTAGACTCGGAGAGAGTTTATTATGCAATTTGCACTCTAGCAAGCTCCTCGCCTTCCTCCTCTCCTTCCTCTCTACCTCGTGCTTCTCGCCTACTCTTACAAGCATGGCGACCCCTGCGACCCCCAAGATGACCTACCGCTTCCTCGGAGACTCGGGACTCCTCGTCTCGACGCTCTCGGTCGGCGGCTGGATGACGTACTTTCCCGACTCGGCCAAGGACTCGTGGTATGATGTGATGAAGACGGCCTACGAGCACGGCATCAACTTCTTCGACTCGGCCGAGAACTACAACGACGGCCATGCGGACGAGTTCATGGGCCACGCGATCCACCGTGGTATCACTGAAGGCGTGTGGACGCGTGAGGATCTCGTGCTGAGTGCCAAGTTCATGGCAGGTACCAAGGGGTTCTACGACTGCGGACCCAACGGCCAGGGCAACTCGCGCAAGCATCTCGTCGAAGGCATCAAGTCGACGCTCAAGAAGATGCGCGTCGACTACGTGGACGTGATCTTCAGCCACCGACCGGAGAAGTTCACGCCCATTGAAGAGACTGTGCGGGCCATGAACTTCATCATCAACCAAGGCTGGGCGTTCTACTGGGGAACCAGCGAGTGGTCCTCGCACCAGATCCAAGAGGCGTGTGAGATCGCGGACCGTCTCGGCCTCATCCGTCCGATCGTCGAGCAGCCGCAGTACAACATGTTTGAACGCAACAAGGTCGAGCACGAGCTCGCGGACTTGTTCACCAAGCGCAAGTTGGGTCTTACCGTGTGGTCGCCACTCGCTGGAGGTATCCTCACGGGCAAGTACAACAAGGAGATGCCATCCGAGGCTCGCATGGCGGACCCGGCGTTCCGCGCCTGGGCTCCTGACTTTGAGGCGCAAGTCGAGAAGACCCGCGCACTGGAGACCATCGCGACGCGCCTGGGCTGTACGTTGGCTCAGCTGGCCACTGCATGGTGCGCTGCCAACCCAAACGTCTCGACGGTTGTGCTCGGGGCTCGCAACTCGGCGCAGCTGATTGAGACGGTCAAGGCCATGGAGTTCGTGAGCAAGATCACGCCGGAGGTGAAGGCTGAGATTGACGCGATCATCGAGTTTGTTCCGAAGCGCACGTCGCCAGACGTGTTTTACACGCTTCGCGAGCGCCACGTCATCGGACTAACCGAGAAGCCGGCGTGGGCTGATGCGATGAGCAAGAAAGACTAGGCGACTGGTGCTTGGGATGACGCTGTTGTTTGCCGTGGGCCTGCCTGTGTGTTTCCTTCTATCGCGCTACAAACGCACTACATAATCAGAAAAAAAATATACGCACCGTGTGAGTCTGCCAAATCATGCCGTATCCCCAGGTGATGCGAGAGATCCTCACTCTCTGACCCACCTTGAAGCTGGAAACAGCAACTCGATAAGCTGGTCAATCGCATCGAGGTTGCTGGGATCGGTTGATGGCGACGAGTCACCGCTTGAGCAGAACCGCGAGTAGAGGCGCGTGCCATTCGCATCCACCACCACATGGTTGTACTCACTCATCCACAGCGAGCCGAATCGCCCTGCCTTGTCTTGTCAGTACAAGAAGCAGCGGATGAATCGGCAACGTCGCGAGCCCTTGCTGGATTACAGAGGCTGCAGTAGGAGAAGAATCGAGACGAGAACGCAATGACCGATCGATGGTTCCGATCTCGCGTCGGCCCATACATGGGATCGATCCATCATTCGGCTAGAAGGTGCGAGTGATCCGCAAAGGACGTCGGGTGATGCATCCATCACTGGTGTGACACTGCGAAGCTGTCCAGTTCCATCAATTCGAAAAAACTGAGATGCTCTTCATCAACAAACACATTGGCTTCTTTGGGATGCGCTGGGTCCCCGCTGGGAATGGTTGTTTAATGGACACGACCCGTTGACGTCAGGAAAGAAGATGGCGACCTCTGAGACCGGGTGATGCTGCCTGCATCACTGATGCACACAAGTGATGAAGATCGCGAGATCCGGAACATCCCTGGATTGGTTGATACACGAGACATGGTGGCGACTGCGGCATGGAGTTGGATCTACCCGTACCGTACATCGCTGACAGCGCGGCTGGAAGCCTTTCGGTGATGGGATCCCAGTTGAGAACTGTCGTTGTGTCGCACGGGCGGATCCGCAGTTTCATGCCATGCACCGTGAACCCAGCCCACATCCAGTGAACAGCGCACGCATTGATCTTTTCCAGTGATGTTGAAGTACAAAAGTTCAGCAAAGGCCACCATCAATCAAAGAAATGCATCGATCGCTGACTGCACCATCACATGTCGCTGTTTTCGCACCTGGAATAATGGCTGAGCGTCGGATCGTGAGTCACACGTACGCGCCAGCAGGCGACGGGCCATGCAACCCAACGACAATCGTTACGACTGGAGACAGAAATTTGAGCGACGGTCACATCCCACCTTGAGGCTTGACTAGTGTGACACCATTGACAAAGCCGGTTTGTGGACAAGGTCCATCGTTCATCGTATCCGGATAGATGCTAACAGTTCCCCACACAATCTCTCTCCCATATCCGGATGGTGTATACTCGAAGTTGCAGTTGCCTTTACTCTCGTCCTGGCCGCCAGCAATGATGAAACTCTGGACAACATCCGGTGTTGTCCAGGGCTGTCCAGAGATCAACCATTACCCGGGAGGAAAATTTGGCACTGCCAGTGATCAGATCACTTGCCAATTGCTCGACGACGGCCTCACCTGGAATACCCGCGCCATGCCTCCAATGCGTCCGTGGTCTCTGCGGCTTCTGCCCCTGCTCGCGGTGGTTGCGACCGTGGTTGTGACGGCGGCCGAAACGAACGTCTCACTCGCGTCTTCAGGCAGCAGTGATGGGAACTCGACCGTTGGACTGACCTCGTGCGACTCGATGTCCTACTCCTCACTTCTCTACGAGAACCCGAATGTCACCGAGTGCAGCGATATCACGGGGTTCTCGTTTGCCTTCCCATCGGCGTCGTCGGCGAACGAAACGTGGATTTGCTCACAACGCGCGTGCCGCGAAGTGTTCCAGAGCCTGCTCAACATTACGGAAGACTGTCTTCTCACCAACGATCTCACACTTCTCGGCGACGTCACTAGCCCGCTTTCCTTCGATCCGAGCTGCTACAACACGACCATGGTCTCCGGTTCCGGTTCCGGCTCCGGAAGTTACTACTGGAATGGCTCGGTCGGTGAGTCGTCCGGGTCTTCCTTCCGAGACAACAACGTGGTGCCAACTCCATCGACAGGGTCCTCTGACGGCTCGATGACTGCAGTTGCGATTGTGAGCATCACGGTCGGTGCACTGCTGGCATTCGTCGTCGTGGTCATCGCCGTCGTGTGGTACAAGCGTCAGCGCATGCGTGATCTGCACATGCAGGCGTACGGCGATGCCTTCGCGCTGCACAAGCCAGAGCACAACAATCGTCCAGGCCGAGGCCGCAGTGTCTTCCAGCACCAAGGCAGCGATCTGCTGGAGACCGACCTCACGGGGTCGTCCCAGGAGTTGTCGTTCCTCGATGGCCCACTGCAGCTGTACCCTCAGCCTGGCAGCAACATCCAGTCCGGAACGCTGTGGAATGATGAGGAGCTCCTGGCTCGCCACATGCGTTCAGAGGATATTGATGACATCCGCGTGATCGGCAACGGCGGCCACGGTGTCGTGTACCTTGTGCGGTATCGCCAGGGCCGCCTGCTCGCATCCAAGCGTCTAGTTCGCGACCAAGTTACCCGTTCCAAGACCCGTGCGTTGATCACGGAGATCAAGCTTGTCGCGAAGCTGGACCACCCGAACATCGTGCAGTTCGTTGGTGCAGCGTGGACCACTGAATGGGATCTGCAGGCGTTGTTTGAGTACATGCCGAACGGAGACCTGTGCACGTACTTGGCCAAGACAAGCCACGAAGACGGCGTCGAGACCTGGGACAGCGAGAAGCTCCAGATTGCCATGGATATCGTCGAAGCTCTAGTGTATGTGCACTCGTTCTCACCACCACTCGTGCACCGCGACCTCAAGTCGCGCAATGTGTTGCTCACGGAAAATACGCGTGCCAAGCTCAGCGACTTTGGTGTCTCGCGCTTCCAGTCCGACAACTGCACCATGACCGCTGGCGTCGGAACCAGTCGATGGCTTGCACCGGAAGTGATCTCGGGCGGCGGCGAGTACAACCAGAGCTGCGATATCTACTCCATGGGCATGGTGCTGTCCGAAATGGACACGCACCGTCTCCCGTTCTCCGACCTGCGCATGCCGTCGGGCAACCCCATGCCAGAAGTGTCCATCCTCCAACTAGTTAGCCAGGACAAGCTCAAGCCGACGTTCTCGCCGTCCTGTCCGCAGAGCCTGCGTCAGATCGCGCTGCGGTGTCTTGCGTTTGACCCCAAGGACCGACCGAACGCCATCGAAGTTTCGTACATCCTGCGGACCATCGCCAAGACCGAGTTTGGCATGTAAAGCCCTCCTGTATTCCTATGTATTTGCCGTGTCTGTGATCGCGTGGTAGTCGTAAATATGACCAAATCAAAAATATCCAAGTTCTACATCTACATCAACGAGTGCCATTGATCGCACGAAGGAATGACGAACCCGAAAGTTCGTATCGTAGTATGAATGAGGACTTGTGATTGTGGATATTACGGCAAATGCTCGGTCCGGTGGTGCAGGCCACCGCCGCTTGTCAGAATGGGGGAGGGTCGTCTAGGTTCAGTTCTCACCGGCCGACTGGCTGGCTGTGCTGGCGACGGTCGGCACTGGCTGCTGCATTTTCTGCTCGTACTGTGCGCTCGTCCAGGTCTTCATCTGCAGCGCGTGGATGCGCGTCATCTCCTCTTTCAGGCACTCGTTCACACGGCGCTGACGCTCCAGCAGCGACTGACCTGTCAGTCCAATCAATTAAATCCACTCAATCGTCAGCCTCTTCAAGCGCCTTATAAGCTTGTGTGGAAGCGTACCGTCGAAGCCTTCGTGGACGACGATCAGGCTGAACTTCTGGCCGCAGCCATCCGACAGATCGGACGCTTCGACGTACGTCGCGCCGAGGTCCTGTAGGCGTCAAAAACGCATCAAAATGCACAGAGTGAGAAGGAGATTCTTGGGTGATCATGTGAGCATACATAGCGTTCGTGTGGTGGACGTACGGCGCGCAGCTTGGCTTCCAGGTGCGAGGGCGTGACGATGCTCATGGTGCTTTTTCAGTTGTGCGGGGCGGCTGTCCAGTGTCTTTCCGACCCAGGAGCTTCTGGCGGCGCACTGATCGAAGCAATTCAGGTGGTCAGCACGATGTCCACCCAAAACCCCATTTGTACCATCATTCCGTCTATCAAATTGCATCGGCTTTTGTGAAATGGGGCCGGTTCGGTTAAGTTCGCGCGTGTACTTTTTGGCGCGAAAATGTGAGCAGCTCATCTGGACGCATTTCCACCCATCGATCCAGACGCGAACTACCAAGGCCCCTTGACAGCCATGGCAGGCACGCGTGATATCCGCTCGTTCTTTGGCGGCGAGCCAGCAGCGAAGAAGCGCCGCACGGCCAGCGAGCCAGCGCCGGCGGTGACCACAGAGAATGCTGAGAAGGAGACGGTCAAGGCCGGAGAGGGGGACGCTGTAGAGGACGGAGATGCAAAGAACGGAGAGGCGGATGCTGGATCCAAGGGTGCGAAGGATGAGAAGGAGCCAGAGATGGTTGTGGCGGTGGTGGAGGGCGTGCGAGAGCACAAACTGAGCAACTTGCAGCACAATGCGCGCTACTTGATGCCCGCGTCGTGGTTCCAGCAGCTCGAAAAGGAGTTCGCCAAGCCATACTTTCGCTCGCTTGTGGCGTTCCTTACGGGAGAAGAAGCCAAGTACGTTCACTAGTCTTTGCGTGGATGTAGTGGTAGGAGTCAGTGCTGATGGTGTGGATTTGTGCGTGTGTCTTTGCAGGAAGAAGGTCATCTACCCGGCTCCTGAAAATGTCTTCGGAACGCTGCGGGACTGCCCGTTCGACTCTCTCAAGGTCGTGATCCTGGGCCAGGATCCGTACCATGGTCCAAACCAAGCACACGGTCTGTCGTTCTCAGTCCTGCATGGAGTCCAGACACCTCCGAGTCTGGTGAACATCTACAAGGAGGCAGTCTCGGACGTGAAGATCACCAAGCCGACCCACGGCTGCCTGTCCGGATGGAGTAAGCAGGGCGTGCTCATGCTCAACACGGTGCTCACTGTGCGTCGTGGTGAGCCCAACTCCCACAAGAACCAAGGCTGGGAGAAGCTCACGGATGCCATCATCGACCGTGTCAACAAGAACGCGAGCAACGTCGTGTTCTTGCTGTGGGGCCGACCCGCTCAGGTCAAAGGTGCACTCATCAACAAGTCCAAGCACCTCGTCATCACGTCGTCCCACCCATCGCCGCTGGGCGCGACCAAGACCAATGAGCCCTTCATCGGCTCCAAGTGCTTCTCGCGCACCAACGACTACCTGAAGAAACACAAGAAGGACCCAATTGACTGGAACGATTTGTAAAGTAGATGTAGTTGTATGCATATATCCATGACCTTGCACTTTGCCAAACTTCTATTCCTATCACAGGCACGTCCTGGAGGCCTTGGTTTTGGTGCTGACCTTCTTGGCATGCTTGTATCGAGTGCTCCAGGCGTCGAGCTCCACTAGACTCACTGGCGAGTTCCGTCGGGACAGGAATGCGAGCACTTTCTTGTTGGTCACATACAACGCGTCCCGAAAGTGCATCAGCGTCATGGTCGGGTCGCTTTGCAACTGCTGCTTCCACACAGCGTCGAGTACGATCATCGTATGCATGAAGAGCTGCGCAAACGCGACTTCAATGGGCCATTCCGAGGCGTAGATCAACTGGTTCGAGCGACTGGCTGACCACGAGCAGTCGTTCAGGATGGAGACAAAGCCTTTGAGCTCTGGACGATCTCGACCAGGATTCGATGTATCCAGATCAGCATTGTCCGTTCCACAGCATGGGCACACAAGAGGCAGTGGGTCCTTGAGGTTGAGGTGGATGAGCAGCATCTCGATGACGTTGAGGGCACAGAGGCACACCGGAAATCGATTCTCGCGCACGAGTCGCTGCAGTGTCACCAGAAGCTGTCAGCCTCTCAAGCATTCTGGCAAAGCATAGACGTATCCTAGCGTACCTTGAATTCCTCATTCATGTGATCAGCAAGGTAGAGCAGCATCTTCAAACCGAACCGTCCTGACGATCGAAAGTCCGACGCTGGATCGTTGTTCTAGTGAAGCAGATACTCAGACCGAGGACGATTGCACAACACACACATGCGCACGAACTCACCTGGAAGCCGATATCGCGCCAGCGAGGGTTCAGTCTTCCATCGTACGGTAGCATCGGGAAGAGAGCATTCCATAGATGATGCACCATCTCCGCGTCATCTGCAGCAGTGGTCATGTCCTTTCGTGAGCTTTCAATCCACACAACACTATACGTACAACACGATGCTATAACTCGTACCTGGATGCGATGCATCGAAGAACTCGCGAGTCTTCTGTCGGATGTAGTGGATCTCGCCCATCTACGACATTGACACGTATTAGTTTCCATTATTGGTTTGCACCGACAAACGCCATGGACGCTACCTCCTCCGACGCAGCAAAGTCGTCATAATCCGTGACTCGTTCCGGGAACATCCACTTCCAGCAGCCCCAGTTTGTACACACGAAGCTCTCGTACCCTCTACCGGTCTCGTTGTGATAACGGCTCGTCCCGACAGAACTTCGACTGGATCCCGTGCTGCTCGTGGTGCCGTTCGACAGCAAATCATCGCGATGCGGCGGGAGTTCTTTGTACCCACCAGGAGGGGACGAAACGCGCGTGTATCCCGAGCCCCCAGAGGCAGACAGGCAGCAAATCAAGCGCGAGCAGCTCGAGCAACACTTCTCTTCGCGGACTGTGGCATCTTCGATGATGAGTAGCGACGGCAGGCGCCGCTGGGCCGTCGACACCGCGCTCCCGCTGACATTACTGTGACTGTGGTGTCGCTGGTAGTAGTGACTTTGCGTGGCATCCTCGCGCGTGGTTCTGCCATCGCCGTCGCTGCCCAGCAGGGGGCGCGTCGCTTCCATTGTAGCTGCTCGGATCAATGGATCCGATTGCCGACGCTTCGTCCTTTCGAAGTGTTCTCGCCCGCCGGATTCGGAATGATTGCGGTTCTTCGGAGATACCGGTATTGATTAACGTAAGATAATTGGCTATAATAGTACTCTCTATTTGAGCCAATGAATGAGCTTTATCGATTTAGTGATATCGTAACCGGTTACGCTGTCACAAACAAATCCAGCATCTGGCAGCTTCGAGTGTCCTTCATGAAGTTCTTGGGCCGTCGGCCAAGCGAGCATATGTAGCAACGGCTGGTGTGCGGGACAATATGAGCATGTGACGAAGCGATTCTTTCATGTTGAAGCGCACGAGGCTGGATCAATGGTGATGCAAGTGTGTTCTTGTTGGCGAGGATGCACGCGCCACCAGCCATTCATAAGGGTGGGTTGGGTTTGAATCAGGTATGATACCGAGCTAAACCCGTTTGCTCAGCGTGTGCTTGGCGGGTTTACAAACCCGATTAGACGTCACTGGATTCAGAACCTCAAAGTGACCAAGGGATTGCCCCGCCATGATGCCATCGTTGAAGGCAGGCACACAAGACTCAATTGGCGGTGGATGAGCGTGGGTGAGCTGACGCTTCTGTTGCGTGGATGGGTGGTCGACTCGAGAGTCCTCAAGTCAAGAGGGACAAGGACACACCTACGGTACATACTGTACTGAATAATACTGTAGAGCCACAGAAGCAAGCTCATGCAGTCGACTGGCACGATCACCGACGACAGTCTTCATTCTCACACCCTTCATCCATCTCCGCAAAATCTGAAACGCTCACGATTGAACGATACCAGAAGAAAAGATCGACAATCTTGCCGTCTTGTGTCCACACGCATCAAGCTGTACACTTGAGATGAAGCAGACAGCTCTGAGGAGCTGCCAGCACTGCATTGCTGGCGCTGCCTCACTTGAAAAGGCGAAATCGCCTTCGTGCAATCGCATTCATTTCTCGTCCACACACTACAGTACAGTACTAGCAGTACATGTACCGGTACAAGATTTGCAACAGGCTATCGGACAGCAACAGTAAGCTTACAATCAATACAACGAGTCTGCCCAAGTTGCAGCTGAGGGCGTACGGGACCGGTACACGAAACATGCAGACCCCGCAGTTTCACGGCGAGCGAAGGTGGCATTTGCTTGTACATCAGAGGGAAGTTGAAGTGAGAAGAGTGGCTTCCTTACTTGCACGCTGTTCTGATCGGATGCTTCTTCTCTACCTCGGGCGAATCCGCAAGACCTGACACTGTACACTTCCCTTTCTCTCCTCTTTCACAACACCACGATCTCATGCGACGATCTTGTCGCTTCTGCAAAGCAGACAGGACAAGTCCTGGACTGAAGGCAACAACTACAGAAGAGGGTGGTTCGATTTCTCGGAGTTTGTCTGCATTTGCATCTGGCGGCTGAGATGTCAAAAACTTCATGATGCTGGTGTCCACACTCACGCCAGCTGGAGCCTCGACTTGCCAAACTGCCAAGCGGCTGGCGAACATGTTGCTTCGTTCATCGGTATGACCAACATGGGCAACGCCTTGCATGCTCTCAATGCCGCAACATGGATTTCCGGATCTAGTTTCGCACGTAAGAGCGTCGTGTGCATGGCAGCACCAGCAACTGACCAGATCAGTGATCAGTGAGTCATGGTTGCCACTCGGCTTCATCAACACTGCGGGCGAGAGAGAGGAGAGAAATGCGCGGTTGCGCAATCGCGGCAGTTACGTCTCCATCTCGGATTTCATGTCTTGGCGTCGCCAGGGTGCACGAACGGGCCATTGACTACGGTTCATCCATTTTTCGGATGACGAAGATCCAACAATTGGACGACATGCCTCGACAACCCGTCGGCCCGGTTCAGGTCACTCGACGACTCCTTTACGCTGAGTTGTCACTGGACGCACGGCAAGGATGCATCATTGATGTTGGAAGGCTTGGTGGTGTAAAGCCTTCCAACATCAACGAGCCTCCGTGGGAAATGCATGTGATGACCCGCACTGAATGCCGTGAACTGGAAGTTGGCTAACTATGCAGACACCAAGACGGTTCCCATTTTGGTTAAGTAAATATTTTGTTTCGATTGGGGGTTACTGCACTCTACATCAATAGTCTACACAACTGCCGAAAGGGCTTCACAAATTCTAGCCAACGACACTGCTTTACAGCACGATCGACTCGGCAGAGGCATCCGAGTCCGTGGTCGCCTCCTCCTTGGATGGGGCGGCGGCAGCCTTGGCCGGAGCGGCCGCAGGCTCCTTCTTGGTCTCGACCTCCACTGGGATCAGACTGATCTCGATCTGAATGGTCTTGCCAGTCTCGTCGCTCACTGGAGACGCCATCAGCAGAACGCTGACCACACCCTTTGCCGAGGCGGCTTCGACAGTCACCGTCGATGGCTTGCTCTGCTCACGCACCTTCTTCACGATGGTATCGAGCTTGGACGTGTCCTTGCTCAGGAAGGAGAGGAGGTTGTCCTTCTTCATCAGGTACTTGGAGTCACGGCCAGAGTGTTTCTGGAACGCCGCGTTCATGGTGATCGGCTTCATGTTCACGTCGAGGACCACACGAGGAGTGACGGAGAGCTGGAAGCAGCCCTTGAAGACACTGTTGCTGTCGCCCTTGCCGGACTTGTTGGCGTTCGCCTTGAGCTGCTCAGCCTCCTTCTCAGCACGCTCAGCCTTCTGCTTGGCGATCATCAGATCGCTTCGGAGCTGTTCGATGAAGTAGGTGGCGTTGTCGAGCACCGACTGCTTGTTCTTCTTGGTTTGCACACCGGCATCTTCCAGCATGTCCTTGAGCTGGTTAATGCGGTCGTTCAGCTTGAACATACGCTTCTTCTCCTTCAGGTTGAGGTCCTCACGCGAGCGCTTGGTGCCGTTCTTGGACTTTGGCGTCGCGCCATCGACCGAGTTGCCCGAGTTGTACTCGTAGTCTGACGACACGAGGAGCATGTGCGCGCCCATTGGCGCGTAGTAGTGCGCGGCCGGCGCGACGTTCATCACCAGCGGCTCGTGGTCGTACTCACCGCCCTGGTGGTGCTGTGGGGTCATGGCGGCGACGTGCTGAGGAGGCATGCCGTGCTGCGGGGTCATACCGGCGTGCGGCGTCATGTGGTGGTGGTGCGGCGTGCCGTGGTGGACCATGGGGTGGTGGTACTCGTGGACACCCATCATGGACATGCCCTGCATGCCGCCGTGCTGCGCCTGCTCCATCGTGAGGAACTTGGGACGTTCATCACTGTGCTGGTGCTGCTGCGCGTTCATCTGCTGCTGCTGCTGGTGGTACGCAGCGTGGGTGGGCGAGTAGCCAAAGTCACTTGGAGGAGCCAACATGGTGTCGTAGAGTTGAGTTGAGTTGGGACGAGAAAAGCTTGGAACGGCGGGTTGGCTTCAAGGTGGGGAGGCAGGCTTGGGGACTTGCTCCTCAAAGGACAATTGGAAAATGAACTGCGACCAAATGGCGAGCAGCTGTCGGGCATCTGGCGCCCACCGCGCGCTCCTGTCGGCAAAGGCGATCGTCTCTACGAGAGCGGGTCCGTGGGTATGAAAGAGCGAGAGAGGACTCGGTGGTGGTGGAGAACGCGGGGAAAAGGAGTCAGACGATGGCGATCCCCTGTCGACGGCGACTCGGGCCGGGTTTTGATCCTCACGCCAGCCCTGGTCACAGCGAGCACAGACGAGCCGATTCTGTGAGCGTGGAGAATCAACCCGCGGGTCAAGGGAAAGAGAGAGGGAGATGCGTTTTTTTTCGGGGGCAGATGGGACAGAAGAAGGGGAGAGGGTGGGACCACCAGAGAAAAGACGGACCGTCCAGAAAGCTTGCAGGCAAGCGCGCCGAACGTACAGTGGAAAAGGGTTGATGAACCGACTCTTCTGCTGAAATGATGCTTTTCAAGCTCGTCGAGATTGGATTGGATTGGCCCAGATCGTGCCGAACGGTTTCCAACCCGCCAATGTCCGACCCGGACCGGGCAAATCAGGACCCGTCGAGATCTCGACGCGAATCTGACTTTTCTGGTTCGGTTCGTCGGCTTGGTTCTCGGTTTTCTTGGTCGGATTTGCGCCTCAGAAATGAGACCCGATGCTTTGGACCACACTCCAAATGAACGTAACTTCCAGTACGCTCATGCGATCCTTCCATGGGCCGTTTTACACAGATCCTCGGATGTGCCTGACCGTCATCCCACAGCGCCATC
>JAADWY010000630.1:0-19269 GCA_023336355.1 Pythium dissotocum
CGTCAACAACTGCGATTCAATTGAAAAAGTCACTTCATTTTCTTTGGTATTTGTCGTGTACTCACGAACTTTTGCTTTCTCTGCGCACTTGTGGCCTTCTCTAGGTCGATAACTGACTGAAAGGCAATACCTTTTTTGCGATTTGCGATAAAAACTCCGGGAATCTAGCGAACGCTCATGCGCTTTGCACTCGAACGAATTGGCGTAGCTCCTTAGCCACGTCCGCCGCGGTTGGACGGTCAGCTGGATCAAAGCTTAAGCACTGAGCAACCAGCGACGCCACTACGGGCGGACACTCACTCGAGACCGACGGACGCAGCTTCCCCGTACTTACCAGCATGGCAATTTGCGTGTTTTTTTGGGCCGCGTAACTCATCGTACTGGGCTTGCTGGTGTCAGTAGAGCCATTTTCGAGAGAGATCGTACCACGCTGGAAGACGGGCTCATCCGCATTCGGGTGCTGGCAGCGATCCAGTTCCACAAGCAGCACGCCGAGCGAATAGATGTCGGCCTTCTCAGTGTATCGAGCGCCGCGAAGAACCTCTGGAGCGATCCACGCGGCCGTTCCGACACCACTCGTCATGATCTCATCAATCGTCAACTCACGACTGATACCAAAGTCGCTCAGCTTCGCGTTGCCCTCGAAATCGAGCAGCACGTTGCGGGCCTTGAGATCGCGATGGAGGACCGCGGGATCGAGTGAGTGTAGATACGCGACTGCTTCAGCGATGTCTTGGCCAATGGAGGCCTTGCTTCGGACTTGGGAAGAAGACCACGAGCTTGACCAGTCTTCTAGTGATGGGAGTTCTTCGTGTTCACGATGAAGTAGGTCGTGTAAATCTCCCCCGGGCATGAACTCGATCACCACCGACAAATCGCGTAGACTGCTGTACGCGATTCCAACGAACTCGACAATCTTCGGGTGGTTGAGACTCGCGCAAAGGCGGATCTCATCCATAAAACCGGCGAGAGCTCGCTCGTCTTGCCAGGTTCCCGGTAACATTTGCTTGACTGCGACGTCAGTGTCTTGGTAGACTCCACGATAGATCACACCGTAGCCACCGCGCGCGACCTGTTGGCTCAAGTGAACGTCTTTGAGGCCGATACGGTAATGTTGCATGGCTTTGTCGTTGCGCACGTCGTTCACGAGATACTCTTGCGAGGGTGCCGTTGATTCGGTCGCGTCAGCAGTTGATGTACGAGGTGTACGAACGCGATGGTACTTGTCGTAGGAGTCATCGCCGTCGCTTCGATTCTTCTTTGACGCGTAGCACAAGCGGTAGATCCCAATGGCAAGCACGAAGGCGACGAGAGCACTGATGCCAGCGAAAACGTAAGTCAGCGTGCCGTTTGGCGATCCCTTGGTCTGGACAACGATCGTTCTTGTTGACTCGCTGCCACTGCCAGTTGACCCAGTAGGCGAAAGCGATGACTGCGACAGTCCACTATCATTCACAGTGGAACTACCAGGGCTTGAGTCGACAGCTCCATTTGCCGCTGATCCGATTGTCTCGTTGGAGACCGAGGAATCGTCAGCAGTTGATGTTTCTTCTTCCCCTGAGAGGCTTGCGTCGTCTCCTTGAGTCGAAGCAGTTGAGCCGGTGGTCGGTATCTTCGTCGTCGGAGGCTTGCCGCTCGGGGTCGGGCTGGTCGTTGTACTCCTGTACAAGAACTCGAAGCGTTCATCTGTACGGAAACCCCGGTCAATTCCATTGCACCGCTCCATTGCACCGCCCAGCTGAACTGTACTACACGCACCGCTAATGACGCACACGGAGTTCATTTTGACCTGTTGGAGTGTGGCTGTCGCGTCCGTGCATTTGACTTTCGAAAAATCCCCGGTAAAGCTTGAGAGGAGGCCCAAGGTTGCTACGTCGGACTCGCTAATCTCAAACTCGGCAAGCGGATTGCCTTCAAAACCACTGAACACCACACGATTAGTCTACGGCCAATACGCACGCTAAAAACAGGCCATTCGTACAGAGAATCGAGTGTGGTGGACCACGTGACACCTTTGACGACAGAAATCTTGTTGCCTGAGAAGTCACTGGGACACAAAAGCATTAGGCCTCGATGCAGCGCGAATACAAAAGGAAAATTCCCCACAGCTTTCGAATCGAGTCCGGAAACACGACATTTTGGATCTTGGTGATAGGAGCTGAGCTGATCTCTCTGCAAAACGAACAACATCCGTAACGCGTCAGCTCAAGGCTATACAACGAACCATTCCCACCATTGACTTACAACTCCGCCAAGAGCGGCGGAAATACCAGATCGATAGCTGAGAGCTTGCTTATACGGAAGGTACTGAAGATAAAAGTCGTCGATGGATAGTCAGCACGGCAAAGGCCACTAATACATCGCAAAAATGAATAGAAAGTAAAAGCGTACAGTCTTGTCGACTTGGACGGCAACTTTACGTTCTTGAGCGTCTTCAGTTGGGTGTTTGTCACATTCCTGTGAGTAGACATGGTCGTCAGCTGAGTGTATTCAAGGATTCCTAAACAGTATCTGAGCACGAGAACACTCACAGAGAGACCGCCTGATCCGGAAGCGCGACGCCACTGAGGGAGGTGAACGCACTGTCACCTAGGTCTCTGATCACAAGCCATATAGACGTCAGGGCTGAATATTCCATCAGCTGCGGATGAATCAGCGACAACAGTCGGCGCCTCCCATCAGTTTAGTTCAAACACGGTAACCAGCTTCGTCTCGTACAAGAAGCCGGTCATCGAACTCGCAAAGACGATATTGTCGAGAAGCTTGGGCGAGAAATTCCGCATCGTCCTAGCCTCGCAAAACATACCGGCACTTATTAGACACTAAAAACCACGTTCCTCACCTTGAAGCTTCATCATATCGCACATGGAGCCTGTGATGTTCGAGAAGTCGGCTCCGCGAGATAGCGGATTGTTTGTCATGACCCTACAACCGCGCGTGAGACGGTTCGTCCCAAACAAAAGACACGGGAGACCACGTACAGATACGATACGCGTTGCGGCAGACTCTGCACGCGTTCGACGCCTCCACCCTCGACGTTCAGCTGGTACTTGTACGCCTCTACTCTCTCCAAGTCGCAGTCGAGGCCGAGAATCCAGGCCTCTAACGCTGGGTTCTGCGGCGACACGACCAGCGTGGGCACGTCAGGAGACGCGAAGCCCGTGTAGGGACACACATCCGCGGCTAGCACGACCTCAACATACAGCGAGAGCAGCGCAAGCGCCGTGAGAGACTGCAGCAGCAGCAGTCGCATCGCCATTTCGACGTGAGTGTCGAGCCTCGTTGATTGATTGACTGACAGATCGCCAGACGGGATGAAGCAGATGGTAGTCAGACAACACGAATGTTGCAAATGACGACTAATGCGAGTTCAAATTTTGCATAACACGGTAGATGTCAGAAACCAGCGAAATTCACAATCAACTTCAACATGGATCCGATGGGACTCAAGCACTCCAAAGCGTCGACGAGCACTGTACGCTCAACCTCAATGACGCATTGAGGCAGCGTGAAAAAACAAAAAAAAACAGACGTACGAGGTGCCTGGATCGACCTGATGGGGCTTCTCGCAACTACCGCCATTGTGGGACAACTATTCTCGACGTTTTTGTGGGCAGTTGGCAAGTCGAGCATCTCAGTGTAGGGGTAGGAAAGCGGAGGGGCTTGAAGGCCTCCGTTTCCCTACCTGTACACTGAGATACTGAAGGGGTCGCCTCAGACAGTGAGGGGACTTCTTCGTATTTTCTTGGGTCGCCTCCACCGTAGCGTGCTACAGGTATCACAACAGCGGCTTTCGCCCAAGTCTGGCTCCCGCCCGACCTACTTCGAAGTAAATCGTAATCGTCTTGAGCCGACGCGGCAATTGATTACCGTGCTGATACAGTTCGAACAACATTCCAAATAACAGTGTCGGTGAGAAACAGCAAGGATCCAATTACACTGCGTGTATTGTGTGAGGCTTAGCTGTAGACATCTTGAGTGTATTGTAGAACCCAATATCCCGAGAAGCGGTCAGCTGCATTGACAAGTTCGTATCCGTATGGTATGTATTCTCATGCCGCGTATTCTTGCTGTTTGAAAGCGTTTCGCGCTTGACGGAGTCTGTAGAAAACCTCCATTGATGTCGGTCGGCTAGAGGCATCGAACTTCAGACACTCGTTCACGATCGATGCCACTGATTCGGGACATTCGTTTGTCACCGACGGACGCAGCTTTCCCGTGCTGACGAGAATCGCGATCTGCGTGTTCTTGTAGGCAACATGACGAACCACTCGCTGCGTTGGTGCCGCAGGCTGTTGGCCGTCGTTGACATTCCCCAGAGCCGGCTCACTAGCGTACGGATGCGCGCATCGGTCGATCTCCACCATCAGAACGCCAAGCGAGTAGATATCTGCTTTCTCGTCGTACCGCTCCCCACGCAACACCTCCGGGGCTACCCACGCCGTCGTACCGATCTCGCCGGTCATTGTGTCGTCCAGCGAAGACTCTCGACTAATCCCGAAACCGCTGAGCTTCGCGTTGCCTTCCTTGTCGAGCAGGACGTTACGGGCCTTCAAATTGCGGTGCAGGATCGGACTGTTGAACGAGTGTAGATACACGACTGCCTCCGCCACATCCTGTGCAATCGACGTCTTGCTCTTGATTTGCATTGATGTCCAAGGTCGCGACCAGTCTTGAGCAGTTGGTAGATCTTGTTGATCTTGGAGGAGAGTGCTCAAATCCCCAAGAGGCATCAACTCCATGACGACTGCGAGATCGCGAATACCGCTCCACGAGATACCAACGAACACGACGATCTTGCGGTGTTCCAGACTCGCGCATGTACGGATCTCGTCCATAAACTGAACGAGCTCCGCTGCACTCTTCCAAGCACCCGGTAAGAGTTGCTTGACGGCGACATCTCCGTCCTGGAAAGTGGACTTGTAGACGGCTGTTGAGATGTTTTGGGCGATGCGCTCGCCTAGTTGGAGATCACTTTGCTCGATGCGGAACGGGATCAGCGCCTTGTCGTTGCGGACGTCGTTGGCGAGATATGATTCGAACGGTGCGGTTGGAACGTCAAATCGAGTTGAATCCTGCGGCGTATCAAGCGAGTTGTACTTGGTCTCAATATGAGCTTCTCGTCTTCGTCTTCTTTTCACCACGCATCCCCACAGATAGATCACCCCAAAGAAAGCTGCGCCGCCGCCACCGACGCCGACAAAAATTGCTGTGCTGCCCGACGAGGACGTCGATACAGTGTTCGTGGTGCTGGAGTTCGATCCTCCTTTTCGAGACGAGCGAGGCTGCGATGGGTCTGCTGGGTAGTAAGAACCACTTTCTGCTCCATTTGAGCTTCCACTGGGAGCGCTTGCCACGCCTGGTGCGGTCGAGTTTCCCTTGATGGATGACTTCGCTGGATCTCCAGAGCCATCTGATGAATCCGAGTTCGGAGTCGATTCGCCCGAATCTATCACTTGGCTTGCGTCCGATGTGCTTGGCATCGAACCCGTGCCTTGACTTGTTGTTGGATTCAGTGTCGTCTCCGGATTCGAAGGCGCGTCAGGCGTCACACCATTTCCATTGATGTACACGGCTTCAAAACGTGCGTCTGTTTGCGGAAACACGGATTCAGCTTAATTCAAGCCATGGTCATATACCCTACACTGCCGAAGTGCTCACCGGAGATGACGCAGATCTGTTTCCCCCCGACGATGACGATTTCGGCTGTCGAGTCCGCGCACTTGGGCTGGATGACCTCGCCGGTAAATGTCGTTTTTTTCAGAACTGCGAGGTCGGATCGACGAACCTCAAAGTTGCTGATGGGATTCCCATCCAACCACCTGCCAAGTACCCAAATACGTCAGCGAGCACGAACAGAAGCATGGTGTCAATCGTGTGCAACATCACTGACAAATTCGCCAACGAGCGGGACCACTTGACACCTCTCACGGTGGTGAGACCACAAGATCTACATGAGCTAAGCATCACAAGAGCGATTAATCGATCGGATGAAAACGCAGTCAATCAGGGTTGAGGTCGAGTAACGAACATGAAGGTGATCTGGTCTGGTATCGTGATTCGTTCGATCTTGGATATCGAGCTATAGTCGAGAACCCTGTTTGTGAAAAAGCACCGTATGAGATACAGGCCATGTGATCCAAAGAAGTGCAAGGAAACCTACAAGCTGGATAGGCGTGCCGGATAGGTCGTGAAGTCGATCGCCGTCAGTGCGGTGTGTTTCAAATTCAGGAAGCTGACAAGAAGGGGAAACACCACACCCTTCAGCGACTTGAGTGGCGAAGACGATAGATCTCTACATCAATCATGAGGACAGAGATGCGTTAACGTCAGCATGCTTTGCAGATAATCGAAAAATACTCACAATTCCCTTAGTTGGGACGGAAGTTTGAAGTCAATCGCCGTGATCTTCGTGTTTGACAGCACGAGTTTAGAAATACCATCAGGCAGTATCACTCCCTGAAGTGATGTGAGCTGGGTTGACGAGAGATCGCTGCAGAGAATTGGTCAGCAACTCATCAAAATCGCTCTGGATAGCCATGGCAACGAACTCGTAAATAACGCACAGGCTCAGCAATTTTTCCGGGAATTTCACCCCCGAGATGGAGGTTAGCGAGCTGCCAGATACATCCCTATTCGTCACCAGCAAGAGCCCTGTCAGCCCAATCACACGACTTCTCCATAGGTACCGAGTGAAACTTACAGTGTGATCAATGCACTTGGTAGTACAACATCCGCAAATCGTTTGATTTTCCTGCGCACAAAACTCATTAGTTCGCACGAAGAGCATCAAGCACGGCAGTTATCGTACAAATTGTGCAAGTTTGGTGCCTTGGAGAAGTCAACACCGCGCGAGAGAGGAGCGAGTGGAAGAGAGCTAAGCGGAAAGAGGAATTTGTCAATAAACACGCATCGCGAGAACGTGAGCACGCAGTCTCCCAGTAGTTAAAAATAGCGTACTCACAAAGTATTCGTTGTAGTCGGTATGCTGTCCACGCGTTCAATATCGCTGCGTTGGGAGGTGAACGATGGAGAGCCGCTTAGAATGGTGACATCAACCTCACAATTCGGCCGGACGATCCACAGCTGATTGTCCGGATCGATCTTGGACGCCATGACCGTGACCACTTCCGGCGCGTTCTCGCCAGTCAGTTCACACAAGCGCGCCGCGACGGCGTCCACGCATAGTACGAGGAGCACCAGCAGCCTCAGCACCAGCATGTTGCTTTGTGGAAACGAGGATCCGAGCTGTGTGGGCAAGGCACTTTTTCAAAAGGTCATCATCTCCCCGCAACCCACAAACCCGCTGGTGAAGCTGGCGGCAGCTTCAGGCTGTCAGGACCATGCTTGTCTTCGGCCATTCCAACCGTTCGCGTTACACATGGAGATACCATCTCCATCGCTGGATTTTTCGACGAGATATATCTTTATTGGTTTGTAAGATTTAAAGGAAATATTGTTAGAAGCAGATACCCGGCTTGACACGTCATCGGTATTGGTAGGTTTCAAGTGTATTGAGGACCCTTCAGACTTTCTTCGTGATTGAAAGCAGTTGTCTGTCCTGTCTGTACTCTGTCAGCTCGTCCAGTGGCACGTGCACGGTGCGCACTGTCGTTTTCATTCATAATCGTCTGGACACATCGAGCGACGAGTCTTCAGTGAGGACCAAGAAAGTTTCGAGAATGCGCAAGGCGATCGCGTGGCTGCTGTGCGTGTTCTTGGTGCTGGTGGTAATCAAGCCCACAGCATGCGCGACGCCCAAAACGTGTCCGATCACGGGCGAGGCGCCGCCCACGGTGGTCTCCTTCATGGCGTCCAAGACCAACCCGGCGATGGAAGGATGGGTGGTCCAGCCGAGTTGCGGCGTCGAGATACTCACCGTCAGTGACTCGGGCAGTCTCGATTTTTCGTACAAAGGTATTGAGCGCGTGGTCAGCGTGCCCTCGGCTGTGAGCAATGCGATGTAAGTTCAACACCCCTCTACGTATGGCATAGTCTACAAAATTGATGATTGCTCACGTGTGACTCCCTGTGAGTAGGTACTCTTCGGGTAACCCGTTATCCCGCGGCGCGAACTTCTCTGCAGCGACGAAATTGATGGACCTGTACGCGGCAGCAGCCATCACTCAACTCTTGTCGCCCTGGGCATTCTAACCTGATCGTGGATTGCAACGATGGACAGAGACATACTTCAGGCGTCAGCCCAAGTCGTAGACAACCTCGTACTCCCCGCTTCGCTTCTGTCTTTGTGGGTTGGCAATGCATGGCTTCATTAGCGTGGGTCCAAGTCTCGGACTGACTTGTCGGTGCGTGTCGATGCCCAGGGGAATTCGCGGCAGCCCTGTGTCGTCCATTGACAAGGTGAAGCTTCCCGAGGGTCTCCAGTGGCTGTGAGTCTCCAACCCTTGCGATGTTGGGCTATTCAAGGCATCCAGCTGACTCGTTGAAAACTTAGTTCGCTGGAATTCTCGTCCATCCAATCGATCGACCGAGTGATCTTCCCAAAGAATCTGCAATCATTGTAAGTGTATCAGCGGTCGATCAGTACATACCTCTTCTCATGCTCGGTGGACGCAGGTCACTGGAGGGATCCTCATTGACGTCGATTGACAAGGCACAGTTTCCTGCGAACCTCACAACCCTGTACGCGCGGTCTGCGTACCACGAATGCAAGTAAGCCTCTAACGTATATGGTGATGCAGATTGGTCGGTGGTGCGGGTCTTACAACGATCGACAAAGCGCTGTTTCCGGAAAATCTCCAAAATCTGTAAGTCTTGTGATTGGAGGAGCTCGGGTAATCCTCGTTTGCTGATGCATCTTGCATATCTCGCACGCAGGGAGCTCACGACGACCTCTCTGAAGTCTATCGACGACGTCACATTTCCTCCATACCTATACTCGCTGTACGTGATTTTTTCGGACATGATAAACGGATGATTCACTCTTCGTAACTGAACGTGGGTGCTTTTTTCCCTTTAGGACTATCGAAAGTGAACAACTCAAGTCGCTGAAAAGGGCTAAATTCCCTCCCAGACTGAGGATACTGTGAGTCTCGTTCCTTCAACCAGCCACTATGGCATTCTGGCACAACTGACTTGTTTTTTTAATCATGTTGTCGACATAAAGGAATGTGTGGACGAATCTGTCTTACATCGACTTCGCCATACCAGACCAGCTCACCAGCTTGTATGTTCCTCTCACATCAACTGCAGGCGTGAACACTTCCCGTGATCTTTTTGCTGATCTATCGGATGCTTTCCAGGTATGTGGCGAACTACAACAAGCGTTTAGAGACTCTCGAGCGAATCAGCCTTCCAAGCATGCTCACGTACTTGTAAGTGATTGTATTTCGCTTTCGTATCGGTTGGCTTCGGAGTGACTGACTAGCGATTGCTGTTGGTGAAGCGAATTCTACTTGAGCGACACAGCCGTTGTGAGGGGCATCAAGTGGCCACGCAGTATCCTGGGGATGTACGTGCTGGCGGATTGTGAACCTGTCAGTCGTGTGATTTACTGAGTGACTGTGAATATAGATCACAAGCAACCTACAACAACTTCGAGATTCGACAGACGGACCTCCCAATATTCCAGAAGATGAAATTCGCGCACGCATATCCTCCAGCAGAGGAACCCAAGCCAAATTGCACCGACCCAACGGCCATCCTGACCATGGTCAATCAGCCAACGAGATGGTGGATGTGCGTCATCAGCGGTGAGATGACATCAATGGCATTGCTTTCCAGTCTGGCTGGTTCTCATTCTACGTGCATGGACAGATGAACGCTTCGAGACTCTTTACGGCGATCCCAATGCTGTGCCACCAAGTACCAGTGGTCCAGAAGCCGCTGACAATGACGATGATGAAACATCTCCAACCGAAGCGCCTTCGGGATTGATTGAGGACTCAGGGTCTGGATCTGCCGCTCCTACCGATGGTGAGACTATTGTGATACCAGGCAGCAGCAAGGCCACGCGCAAGCCGAGCGCAAACTCGAAGACGAATGGGTCTCTAGAATCGTCAACATCAAGCTCACAGTCATCGGCTACAACGGATTCGAACAAAAACCCTCAATCCACTCGTCGATCTGATGCAACGCACGCTGGCACGCAGTCCGGAACGACGTCGAATGGCCCCAGCACCAGCGAGACAACGGAAGTAATTCACGTGAAGACTCCACTCGGAAAGACGATGATAATTGCCGCCGCAGTCGCTGGTGCCGTGTTGTTCATGATGCTGACTGCTTGCGCATTCCGTGCATGCGCCTCGTCCCCATCACGAGGAGAGTCAAGCAAAGTCGACTATGAATCACTCCAGACACCCAATACCAGCACGAACCAGTTCCCGTCATCCGAGCAAGATTCATCACACCTGGGAGCACCCACCCTCACACCCAACGATGTGCGCACCGAGAAGCTGCTGCTTCCGTTCCACCTCAAGCAGGAACACCTCGTTCTCAAGACACAGGTTACGAAGCTTGGAGCTAGTGCAGTCTATCACGGTTCTTATCACGGTCAAGGCGTGGCTGTCAAGCGCATCCAGTCCACGCACAGCTCTGACCAGCGCACGATGAACGCCTTCATGGACGAGATTCGAATGTACGCCGGCTTGGCACACCCCAAGATTGTCTCGTTTGTCGGCATCGCTTGGAGAAACCAGCACGAGCTCGCAGCAGTCGTCGAACTCATGGCTGGTGGTGACCTTGAGACTCTTCTTCACAGCCAACCCCAACCACCAGAACCCGTCGACTGGTCAGAGCCTTGGACGAAGTCGCAGATCAAGAACAAGACATCGATTGCCCTGGACGTGGCGGAAGCGCTTGCGTACTTGCACGCATTCAAGACTCCAATCCTGCACCGTGACCTCAGAGCTCGCAGTGTCATGCTTGATGAGCATGGCAACGCCAAGCTCGACGCGTTCGCAATCAATCGCAATAACTCTGTGGATGAGACGATGCGGGGCGAGATGGGATCTGCTGCTTGGGTCGCCCCTGAAGTTTTGCTGGGCAACGAGCACTCCGACAAGGCGGACATTTACGGTTTTGGAGTGCTGCTGGTTGAACTCGATCGTTGCCGCTCTCCGTACTCGGCTGAAGGTTCGGCATCCAATGGAGATGACGATTTCCAGCGTGTGGCCGTGAACAAGATTGCCACGAAGAATATTCAGGTTGCCGTCCAAGTGAGTGCTGGGGAGCTGCGTCCAAGAGTGTCCAGTCACTGCCCAGCGCTGGTGGCGGCTCTTGTTTCAAAATGCACTAGCTTCATCAGCGCCGATCGCCCCAGTGCAAACGAAGTGTACGAGGCGTTGAGGAAGATTCGAGGCGCGCAGTAGTGGCTGTTCATGGAAGAAAAATGCATGAGCACTGGCGTTCTACCGCTGAGAGAGTAGTAGATTCGTCTCGAGGTTTCCTACCTGATTCAATGGGCACAACATGTCATGATAAAATCATCGTGCATCGATATCCGTTTCGAACATTCGTGTTGCCGCCAACATTCCGTGAGTGCTTCATAGAAAAATCACTGCAGCTACAAATTCTTCGATTTTGCTTTTGTCGGCGACACAACACAAGTACGCGATGCCTCCTCAACCGCGCGCAAACTCCCGCAATGAAGTGGCTACATCTGCTGCCAATGGCCGGGCGTCTGGATCGAAACTTAGACACTTTGACACCAGCGAAGCGATCTCCCGGGGACAATCACTCGAGACTGAGGGTCGCAACTTGCCCATGCTCACCAACAAAGCAATCTGCGTATTCTTTTGTGCGATGTCACTCATCGTGCGTTCCTTGATACTGATCACAACTTGAGCAGAACTCCTTTGGATGAGAGACTCGTCAGCGTACGGGTGTTGGCATCGATCTAGCTCTACGAGCAGTACCCCCAGCGAGTAGACATCAGCTTTCTCACTGTAACGGGCGCCGCGTAGAACTTCAGGGGCGATCCACGCAGCAGTGCCGACCTCGCTTGTCATGGTCTCGTCGATCGAAACCTCACGACTGATCCCGAAATCACTGAGCTTGGCATTTCCCTCGAGATCGAGCAGCACGTTCCGGGATTTGAGATCACGGTGGATGATCGGAGTTTCGAGTGAGTGCAAATACGCCACTGCTTCCGCCACGTCCTGACCGATGGAGGTCTTGCACTGTATTTGCGAGGATGTCCATGGCCTGGTCCAATCTTGCGCTGAGCGGTGCGCTTGCTTTTGCTTCTGAAGAAGAGCAAGTAGATCTCCGCCAGGCATGAACTCGATCACAACGGACAAATCGCGCAGACTGCTGTACGCAATACCCACGAACGGGACGATCTTGGGATGGTTGAGGCTCACACATAATCGAATCTCGTTCATGAAGTTGGAGAGCGTGTGGTCGTCATGCCATGTCCCTGGCAGCATTTTCTTCACGGCGACGTCCTTCCCGTCGAAGATACCTCGATAGATGACCCCATAACCGCCTCGGGCGATCTGCGTGCTCAGCTTGACGTCTTTCTGCGCGATCCGGAACTGAAGAATCTCCAGATCGACACGAACGTCGTTGGCGAGAAACTCTTCGGACCGCGTGCCGGCATCCACGTTGGAGGTGTGTGGCGTTTCGGCGCGGATGTACTTGCCGTCCATTGTGTCACCTTGGTATTTCCTTTTCTTCCCCATAAAGCACGCGCGGTAGAACCAAACTGCAAGACCGACGGCAATGAGACCACTAATTGTGCCAAATATGGTCGTTGCTGTGCGGTCGGACGCTGCTTCAGTCTCGATGATGGTCGTCTTGCTGATTGGCTGGCTACCGCTCTCATCCAAATTCGATTTCGTTGGTGAGACGGATGGAGTCGCTTCACTACTGTTCGCTTGACCACCTCCGTTTCTGGAACTTGACACGCGAGTGTCGACGCCATTACTCGTAGGAGTTTCCGAAGAAGTGGCTGGAGAATTTTCTTCACCAGGTGCGCTCGCTTCGTCGTCACCAGGCGACGCAACAGAGCCATTCACACTTGTTGCTGGTTGACGTGTTGCCCGAGGTCTCGGAGTTAGAGTCGGACCGTCTCCGGTGGTTGGGGCAGAACTGATCGGAGTGGCGTAGAGAGACTCGAATAGTTCGTCTGAGGTAACAATAAGAATCAGTCGAACTGATGTCGATAAGCAGATCGTGACAAAAGCACACGCACCACTGATGACGCACACGTTCTGGGAGTTGATTTGCTTCAACGTCGCCGTTGGTTGAGTGCATCTGACTTGCGAAAACTCTCCAATAAAAAATCGTAGAATGTCGAAGAGCGGTTCGTCGGACTCCCGAATTTCGAATTCGACGAGCGGATTGTCCGTCAGGTCTCTATGTGCAACGCATCCGAGGTCAATTCACAGCTCCTCGGCGATCATACCACAATAGCACTCTTACAAAAAACCAAGTTTTGATGGCCAGGTGATGCCTTTCACGACCGATATCTTGTTGCCGGATAGATCCCTTTGACATAGAAATACTGTCAGCGATTGACGTTGAGAGTGCGAAAGCGGGTACTCACATCGTAGCCAACGATTCGGGGAATAGAATTCGCTCGAGCTTCGCAATCGGAGATCCTGTGAGAGAGCTGGCGGGACAAACGAAGAGACACTCAGTCAAGCACCATGATGCATCAGTGTGGTGAGCAGACTCACAAGGATGTCAAAAGTGGTGGCAGCGGGATGTCGATAGCCGTAATCTTGCTGGTAGAGACACGCCTAAGAAATACCAACATATTCGACCAATAAGTTTCCATTCGAATTCTTGCAGGGCGACTTCTGGTGTGACGTACAATTCTGTGAGGTCTGAAAGGAGGTTAACTCCCTTTAGCGCCTTCAGTGGCGTTTGCTCGAGTCGCCTTCGTAAAGAAAATCATACTGAACGTGAAAAGGCAATCCTCACACGGGAGACAGGAGTTCTGCCAGGACCACTTACACGAAGGCGACATCGGCAGGTAACGGCACCCCGCTGAGCGACGTCAAGGGTACGTCGATGAGTGATCTGATCATAACCAACAGAGTCAGACAGCGTGTAATCACAAACACAGTGTTGTCGATACTTACACGGATTTCGGCAAGATGAATTTGCTGAGCCCGTTTAGAGAAAAGCTCTCGAGGTGGCTGCGGAAACACAGCGAAATATTAAGGAACAATGAACGACATCGGAAGCGCCCTGGTTCGCTTAGTATCGTACATGTTGCCGGATGCCGTGAAGTTGCCGCCTCGCGATAGCGGATTCCCTATCAGTTGCCTGGAGATCCACAAAACCAGCCAACGAATTAGAGACGAGTAACAAGTCAGCTAATTTTCACGCCAACGTACACTGTGACGTATCTCGGGATGCTTTCCACGCGCTCAATTCCTTTGTAGGATATGGGCATATATCCTTCCGCGCCCGACGGATTCACGATCTCTTTTTCGCAATCGGGCCCAAGAATCCACGCCGTGTAATCGGCTGTGATATCTGGCGCCGCGATTAACGTGCGCACGTCGGGGGACACGCGGCCCGTGTTCGGACACACAATCGCAGCGTGGGCGCCATGCAGACGCAGCAAGCACCACGCCAGACTCAGCCACGACACGACATACACAGACAGCGACATCTTCGTCGACAACGCCATGTCCGGACAACTGCGATCGCAAAATGGGCCCTGGAGTCCAGAGCCCGAGTCTGGTCGCAGCGAAAAACTCACTTGGTCACTGCGAAAACGGCACGGTTCGCTGTTGTGAAGTCCAAACCTCTGTACAGTACACAGGCGCCGCACAGAGAAGGTGCGTCAATTCGAAAGGCGCTGACTCGGAGCTGAACACAGTGTCATCGTGTCCTGCACTCGAGTTTCCCAGTCACGGCGTCGAGCCTTCACTCAAGGCTTGAGACTCTCAGCCTGAGAGATATTTGGAGAAGATCAAGTGGAATCTGTGTACATAGAAAATACCGTGCGATAAAGACAGTCCCAACCAACTTTCACAGGTTCTACCGAGGATACTCAAATCAAGGTGGGATAATGGCCAGATGTATAAAGCAAGGTATGTTGTCGCCAAGATAGTGAGTGCACTTCAACGTCACACGACGTTGACTCAAACGTGGTGCGTTTGCAATGGGAACCGCAATTTGAAGTATGTAGGCTATTGGCGACAAGACCACACTGGCATCCTCAGCCTTGGTGTACCGTATCTGACGCGCGTGTCGTGTCACCCGCGTTAACCCTCTCAACGACTCTGCGTCGATCGTGGCAGACGTCGATGAGTCACATTGACTTTCGGTCTTGGCTTGCTGATTTTGCAGGCCGCCAAGCTGATAGCATCTACAAGTACAAGGCTGTTATAAACAATAGAGGACGAGTATTTGTTTTTCATTTGGATCTATCTCTGCTCGAGCGCTTTCCGCGCTTGACGCAGTCCGTAGTACACTTCCAGCGATGTTGGTCGATCCGCTGGGTCAAAACTCAGGCACTTCGTCACCACCGACGCGATTTGATCGGGACATTCGCTGGAGACTGACGGACGCAACTTGCCCGCGCTCACCAACACTGCGATCTGCGTGTTCTTGTGGGCGACGTGGTGGACGATGCGCAGACCTGGAGCAGCCACAGGTTGCTGGACGCCGCGACCTTGCAAGACCGCCTCACTTGCGTATGGATGCTGACACCGGTCGAGTTCCACCACGAGTACACCGAGTGAGTAGATGTCAGCCTTCTCATCGTACCGCTCGCCACGGAACACCTCAGGCGCCACCCACGCTGCTGTACCGATCTCTCCTGTCATTGTGTCGTCCATTGTGGATTCGCGACTGATGCCAAAGCCGCTGAGCTTAGCGTTACCTTCGTTGTCCAGAAGAACGTTGCGAGTCTTCAGGTTACGGTGTAGTATCGGGTTCTTGAACGAGTGGAGGTACACGACTGCCTCGGCAACGTCCTGGGCGATGGAAGCCTTGCTCTTAATGTTTGCTCGTGTCCACATCTCCGACCATTCTTGGGTTTTGGGTTCGTCTTGCTGGTTGTAGAGAAGCGTGCTGAGATCGCCAAGGGGCATATACTCCATCACGACAGACAGATCTCGCAGACTGCTCCACGAAATTCCCACAAACGCGACGATCTTGTGATGCTCCAGACTCGCGCAGGTGCGGATCTCGTCCATGAAATGACGGAGTTTGTCGTCGAACTCCCACACACCAGGGAGAAGCTGCTTGACAGCGACATTTTCATCTTGAAAAGTTGCCTTGTAAATCACTGACGAGTTGGTCTTCGCGATAAGTGAGCCCAATGGAAGGTCGCTCTGCTCGATGCGGAACGGAATGAGCGCCTTGTCATTGCGAACGTCGTTACTTCGATACGAATTGTAGGCGCCGGACATGCTTCGGTTTGTGTTGATCACGATGGGAGTCGAGACGGATTTGTAACCGGTCTCTAAGTTGTCGTCCATTTCTTCTCCATCCTTCTCTGAAGATGCACGTGAGCAGCAGTATCGCAGTACCCACAGCAAGAGAATCAATACAGCGATGCCACCACAGACTCCGACCACCATTGGAACGCTGGAGGAAGACTTCGTCAACGTTGTAGTAGTCGTACTTGAGGTTGGTCCACTCCCTCGTGGTGAGCGCGATCCCAATCGTGAGCCTGACGACGATCCTTGACTCTCATTCTGGTCTTCAGAAGACGAGCTGGTCTCGCTAGCCGTGGTTTGATTGCTGCCGCCATTTGCACCAATCGAATGCACGGCACCACGTGATGAGCTCGTATCGCCGCCTTGTGAGCTGCTGGGGTCGGTGGACTTGCTTCCGTCTCCAGTGTTGCCCTCTGAATCCGGTGTCGGGCTCATCGTTTTGTCGGTAGGATGAGTTGCGGATGTGCCAGTTGGCTTGGAGGTCGTCGGTGCGTTGGGTGTGATGCCGTTGCCGCTCACGTACACGGCGTCAAAGCGCTCATCTGTTCCACAACTCACGCGTTAGCATCATTTGGTGCGATCCTTGTTTGCATCATTTGCATTGCTGTACATACCGCTGATAACACAGAGCCGCTTCCCCATCACGACAGCAATTTCAGCCGTTGAGTCCGCGCACGTCGCCTGCACGACGTCAACAAAGAGCCCTTGAGCCGCTTTCTTAAGTGTCGGGAGATCGGACCTTTGGATCTCGAAATTCACGATTGTTCCGTCAAGTGAACTGTGGTAGAAAAGCTCAGCCACGAATCCAACGAAGGAAAGTAAAAAACAGGGAAACGTACATTGTTTTCATAGACTGAGGCCACTTGACGCCTCTCACCGACGTGATATCGCAGTCTCGGAGCCGACTTGATGACACAAATACAACTTCATTCAGTGAGGTTTTGCGCACACATCCCCTTGTGGTGCCGAAACCACTTACATTGTTTCGAGGGAGCTCGGCAAAGTGATTCGCTCAATCTTTGAAATGGCGTTGGAGTGGATTTCTCTGTCAATCACGGAGCATGTCACGTTAGCTCATTTGAATCGATCGGCAGGGTGTGGGAGAGGGACGTACAACGTCGTGAGCTGTGGAGGGAAGACACCGTCGATTGACGTGAGCTGGTTCTTCTCCAAGTAGAGCGTTTCCAACGCCGCAGGAAGTTTCACGCCCCGGAGTGACTTGAGTGGAGTCAACGTGACGCTTCTGTGTAAGTCAACAGACACTTTGTGAGCCTTGTAGCATGGTGCCTTCCTCATTAGATGCATCTCGTACAATTTCTGAAGACTGGCGGGAAAAGTGACATCCGCAATTGATGTAAGAGGGCTCTCGTAGATGTGTCTACGCAAAGGAGCAAGATGATGAGTGGATGCTTCAATACCACCCATTAGTCTCTAGGCTTGCAGACAGACTGTACTTACATCTCTGTCAAAGAACTGGGCAAGGCGAGGTCGGTCGATGCGGACGATATCATCCTGCACATTATGAAGAAAAGCTCCAAGTTTTAAGTCGCGAGTCGACACGATCACATCATTAGAGTAGCGGGCTTACAGGTTTTTGAGCTTGCTTGCAGTCGACAAGTCCGCCCCACGCGACAGCGTATGCGGGTGTAAATTCCTGGAAGAGAATCCCAACAACAATCACTTTCCGTATGCACGAGCTTCGGCGCTTCTCAAACTCACTCACACGTAGGTTGCGGCCGACGGAACACTGTCGACGCGCTCCAGGTTTTCACGCGTGAATATCAACTGGCCTCCGTCCAGGGGCTCCACGTCGACGTGGCAATCGGGCCGCACGACCCACGCGTCGGTCGCCGGGTTGCGTTTCGAGGCCATGAGCGTGACGACGGCCGGCGCCGGGTCGCCGGTCAGCGGACACACCGCCGCGTGGACGGCGCCCGCACTCACGACCAGCAGCAGCAGCAGCAGCAGCAGCGGACGGCCGCGCCGCCATCTCTTCCTTACGCTTGCGGCCATTGCCGTGGTCTGTCTGGTCACTCGGTGATTCCACTGACTGAGGAGTGGCCATGCGCGCCTGGCGTCGTGTGATCCCCGGCGACTGAATTCTGCACAGGTGAATTATTCAAGTGAGTCCCTCAAGCCCATCTCCATTGGCGTGGGTTAAGTATCGAGTGCAGTCAGGTATTGATATATACAGGTATACGGAAACTCAAAATAGGTTGACATGCCCATGATGTACTGTCGCGAATAGGCTGCAATATCATATTTTACAGTATCTAGCTCCTCGTCGAGTTGTGACGAATGATTTCCCGATGGCCCATGGACGGCGAGCTGCTCATTTTGCGGAGCCCCCAGTCATTCGTCGACACCGCCACAGACATCGAGACGTAGATACAATGCTTACCGCGATCTTCACGCTGGTGTGGCTGCTGGCCGCGACGCCGTCATGGTCGCCTGTGGACGCCGCAACAGCTCCTATTTGTGCGGAGACCGGAGACCCGGCGCCCGATGTGGTCACGTTCACGGTCTCCAAGACGCGACCGCTGACCGAAGGATGGATCGTTAACCCCGACTGCCAGGTCGAAGTCGTGGATGTCACGGCAGGCTACCTCACCTTGTACTCCAAGGGGATCCAGCGCGTGGCCAGCATGGTGCCGAATGTTGTCTCCATGTGAGTGTTGCCGTCGCCTTACTGACTCACGCTTTCGTTCATAGTAACCGACGTGTTGTGCGTGTTTTGTTTTCTAGATCATTGGCGGAGCCGTTGAGTCTCGGTGCTGACTTCTCGGCGGCGACTCAGTTAAAGACATTGTACGTTGGTTGGATACGGTGATACGCGTGTGATCGCTATCACTCACGTTTCCTGCTCATGTTCGGTCAGGTCTTTGTCCGAGTTCTCGCC
>JAADWY010000631.1:0-19256 GCA_023336355.1 Pythium dissotocum
AAACACTCGAGTGCCAACATCACCAGGCCAGGAACGCCTAAGTGGACAAACACCCCGACTTGCAGTGTTGCGGCCGTGAAGTCCCATCCCGCCCACCAGATCTTGTCGCTGCCACTGATGATTGCGTACGCTGCCAGTAGGAGGAAGAGTGCAATCGCACCTACCACACGAGCGACGGCAGCTCCGTGATAGCCAAGCGATGTATGGTAGCACAAGTAGTAGCCTCACGCGATTTCCACGATGTTGCCGACAATACTCGTACACACGACGGGATGCGCGACGTTTTGAGCTTCCAGCAGCTGAGCGTAGCCACAAACAAAGTAACTCCTGAAGCCTAAGACTTATTTTCAGTTACAGCCCCGTGGCTCACGACTGACAAGCTCACCGGACACGCAAGTAATGACACTCGAGGTTCGTGAGATGACGCAAAATTACACCCTGTGCCAGAGGCAACACCACACAAAAGTTGGCCTTTCAACGCTAATTATTACTAACGCTACGACGAAGTCCAAGGCAGCCAAATGAACGAAGCCTGATTTTCCGATTCTTCTTTTACGCTTTCTCGCTTCCTCCTCTCGTGGGAATTACTGGATCGATTAAAATGTTGCTCTAGTAGTCTTCCATATCGTGATCCGCGTCATCTCCTTCGCCTTCGTCATTCAAGCCGCTGTCCCCGTCGTCGCCTGAGGATACCTCGTCGTCCATGAATTCTTCTTCATCCGACGGTGGCCTCATGTAGCGTAGAATGAAAACGCTGTCGATGCGTTCATGATCATAGATGCCTTCGCGATCGAGGAAGCTGCAGTCTTCCCACTCGTCTGTCTCTCCATGGGGCGTGTAGAATCCGAATGACGCGATTTGATGAGTCCAACTGCGGCCATCTTGCACCAAACTGATCTCCATGAACACCGACGGCATGTTCTGCTGGATTTGAGCCACAAGAGCGTTCAGCTGAGCAAGATAGGCCTTGTACCAGGTCTTTCCAGCCGTCATTTGCGAATGGTTTACAAGCCACAGTGACACCGGACGCGATACAACCTTTTCTGGGTTGTCTTCGGCAGCAAGACGCTCGAGAAACCGCAGTAAGATGTGGTAGAACGGCACGACGGTCGATGAGCGACGGGAATATCCACTACGGACGCTGTCTCCGACCAAGATACGGTACTCGCGCTTCGCCCACGGCAACTGTACATCCAGATTTAGGACCAGATCGAATACTGCGTCGCCTGTGATGTTCTTGGCACTCATCTCCACGAACTCGAGCCGTGGAAGCTTCGCCAACGCGTACAGACTGCGGTCCGTCAACGTCTCGATCATCGGCCTCTTCTCGCTCTCGCTATACATGCCGAAACTCGTATACTGCTCGAGGAACGGACAGCTCGCCACCAATTCCTCGTGGAAGTCGTCACCAAAGAGTTCTGGGTCCAATTTCGAAGCGCTTGCTCGTCGATAAAACTTCCACTCGACTAGCAGCTCGCGTAGGTTCGGACAAACCTTCAACACCGCACACACGCCTTTCGCTGTGCCTCCAAATCCGCGTGACTCCAGCTGCACACAATCAACTGGGGGCGCTTCGCTCATGTAGCTGTCCCAGTCCCACCTTTCGGCCGCAGCAAGCGTGAGCTTGGTGAGCTTCGGCTTTGTGATCTGACCAAAGATCTCGAAGAACAACGTCGCGAAGGGTACGCGGCCCCAATGGAACTCGGTCAGGCTGGTACCCGACTGGCAAAAGAGTGTCCACGACTTGAGATCCAGAATCCACGGATCCGTGCGTCCATCTATTGACTCGAGCATCTCCAGTTGAGGACAGTACGTTGCAAGCGTCTCCGTCATTCTTCGCGCGAGTTCAAACCTGTTGAAGCCGAAACTGCGCGACAACCGAAGCTCACGCAGTCCACCACAGCGGCCGCGCGTGAACCACAGCTCGAGCGCCTTGACGAGTGCGTCAGCCATCGTGTCCATTCGGTCTGGGACCGATTCCTGGATCTGATACGGTGGCAGATGGAGCGAGTGGACGCGAGGAAGACTCGCCCCCGCAGCGACGAGGAACTGCGTCGGGTACGCGCGCATTGATTCGAGGTCTCTCGTGAGATCCACCAGCTTCGTGTGTGGCGCGTGGCACAGCACGGAAGTCCACAAAGCCACACCGTCGATGTCGTAGACGTTAGGCGCGTGCTTCAGATCCACGCGATGCGTGTGGGCGCGTCGCAGCGTGAGCTGGCGTCGCAGCTCTACGGTGGTTGAGCGCGTGGGCTTCGTGAGCGAGACGTCGAAGCTGGTGAGCGCGTTAGCGCTGAAGACCTCGTCGACCAGTGTGTTCCACGCGCGGCACACGGACGCGAACTCGACGACATGAGTAGGAGGCCACGTCGGAACGAAATCGCCACGCGGTTTGCGGATGTCATCCGGGGAAAAGAGACATGCGAGCACGACGGACACGACACCGTCGGGCAGCGACGAGAGGCGCGTCGCGGCAGGCAGAGACGCCAGCGCCAGCGCCGCGATTGTTCTCATCGCAGTGGCTCAGTTCACGATTCTCGCGCATCAACCAATACGTCGATGTTCCCGTTCGTGATCGAAACTAAGCTAATACAGCGAATGAAACGAGAGGCACCCGTTCAATAGCCTAACTGATTAGGCTAGCTCAGCGTACGCACTGATTAGCCTATTTGATGGACCATTCACGCAGCCGAACTGATGTCCTTCCTCCCTCGCTCAGCCACGCGCCGCGCACAACGCTCGTGGATGTCACCACGTTCTCCGCTGAGATGCGCTCGCACCCCACGCAGTTTCTGGTGGCCGCTGGTTGGAGTCTTCCTCGCGTTTACACACTATACATGCCGAAGTACGAGATTGTGGAATGGATCCGATGACTGCTGCCATCCTGAAGGCGCTTGAGCTGCGGTTCAAGAACGGCCGACAGGGCGGGCTGTGGGTACTGAGGGCGTCGCTGGAAGAAGTGATGGACAACTACGACAGAGCGGAACAAGTGTTCGCGACGCTCGCGAGATACTGTCCGCAGTTGGAGCGGTTTGAGCCATGGGACGAACCCACTGGGACTTTCGCTTCTCAGTGGAAGCTGAGCATCGACGCCTGGACGTGCTTTTTCCAGTCGTGCACCAGTCTCACGGACTTTGACTTCGGCCACGTGCCATTTGCGACGTTGTTCTTCCATATATTTGGTCAGATCGTTCAGCCAGAGCTCTCCACGCTGATGCTGTCCGCAGCAGGACAGTGGGACTGGGGCACCTATTTCATGGACGCGACACCGACTCATCGTGCGCGGATGGAGTCTCGTGCTTTGGAGACAAGTCCGCTGATGTCTCTCCGGTGTTGAAGGCGTGTCTGAACCTACGCGAGCTACGGGTTGAATGGAAGTTTTATCCCGGAGAAAACTCGCCGAAGATGAACCCCGAAGTCTTTGGTGACGATTTCCACGAGGAATTGGTGGCGAGCTGTCCCTTCCTCGAGCAGTATACCAGTTACGGCACGTATAGCGAGAGTGAGAAGAGGCCGACGATTGAGACGTTGACGGACCGCAGTCCGTACGCGTTGGCAATGCTTGCACGCCTCAAGTTCGTGGAGATGAGTGCCAAGAACATCACAGGCGACGCAGTATTCGATCTCGTCGTGAAGCCTCCATCTACAGTTGGCGTGGATGAAGCGCGAGTACCGTATCTTGATCGGAGACAGCGTCCCCCGTGAATACTCACGACAGTCAACAACCGTCGTGCCGTTCTATCACATCTTACTCGGTTTCTCGAGCGTCTCGCTGCCCAAGACGATGCAACCGCGGTGTTATCGCATCCTGTGTCACTGTGGCTCGTGAATCACTCGGAGATGACGGCTGGAAAGACCTGGTACAAGGCCTGTCTCCCTCAGCTGCAGGCTCTTGTGGCTCAGATCAAGAAGAACATACCAGAGGTGTTAATGGAGATCAGTTTGGTTGACGAGGACGGCTCGTGGAGTTACCATGATCGCATCATTCGGGTTTCACACGCCCTGTGGGCAGGCATTGGTGTGGGAAGACAGCAGCTTCCTCGATCGTGATGGACTATATGACCATGAACGCATCGGCAACGTTTTCATTCGACGCTACATGAGACCGCTCCCGGACGAGGAGTCGGAGGAAGACGAAGACGAAGACGACGAGATCTCCTCAGACGACGAATGGGACGACGGCTTGGATTTGGAAGAGAACGACACAGACGATGATGTGGACGACTACTAGAGCAATAATTAATAAAAGTATTGCAATTTAGTCATGTTGGTACACTATTTCACGTTCTTCATCGGGTGCATCGCCTTCCTGCTGGGCACGCAGAGTGACTTCATCGACGCGATCCGTGTCAACAACACGGGCTCGCCGTTTGTGCGCGTGGTCAAGGCCTACAAGGCCGCGGTCTACTGCGCCGCCGCCGGTGTGTTCATGCTGGGCGCCGTGTACTTTCTGCCGGGCTACTACGTGATCTCGGCCAGCCTCGGCTGCTGGTCGTTCATCATCGGCTGTATCACGTTCTGCCTGGTCTCTGGTCGCTCATCGACCTCGTGTTCCTGGCGTTCACGCACTCGGACCGCAAGACCTAGGGCGTGAAGCTGAGTAACCTGTGCTGCTGGTGTGGCGTCGTCGCCGCCGCGTGCTTCACGCCGTGTTCTTCATCCTCGGCAGTTGGTTCTACCTGCCACGCTACATTGCGCAGAAGGCCGCCGTCCTCGACATGCATGCACTGCAAGAACAAGGCCATCGACCAACGGCAGTGTGTTCTTCATCATCAACGCGCTCGCGCAGATCCCAGAGCTCGTCATGATCAAGACGGGCAAGAAGCTGCCGGCTCCCAGGGACAAGGAGACCGCCGACTTCGTGTAAATGGACTCGCTCGACGGCTCGTGTACACACAGGGATCGAACGAGTCATTCTAACGCTGCTGCCGAGTATCAACCGCTGCACCGTTATACATCAAATACTCATTCACTGGTGCTGATATACGGAGGCTAAATAAACGAGGATGTTCCAAAAGTACAAACGCGGCGAGGGGCCACTTTTGTATTGCTGCTTTTGTGGTCATTCCGAGTCCATTCACTTGTACGGCCATCCCATCACGATCTCATCTCTTGAACGAGGCTCTTGATTTGCATTAGTCCCACCCGTACGCGTACTCCGGGGGTGTTCGAGGGTAATATCGTCTGAAGACCATGTCGATCCATTCGCTTTCGTACTCGCCTTGGCGATTGAGGAAGCTGCCCTTTTGCCAGTCGGGCATATCGGTGCGGTACGTGCAGAGCCCAAACGATGAGATCTGGTAGCTCCAATCTCCGTCAAAGTCGTCTCCAACGTGGTCCCAATCCCTGCTATTCTCCACCAAACCGATCTCCATCAACATCCTTGGGTACTTGGTGGTGATCTGCGTGACGAGAGTGCTCACTTGACCCAGGTACTCTCCGTACCAGGCTTCCCCTGCCGTCTTTCCCGAGTTGTTGACGAACCACAGCACCACAGGACGAGAGGAGATCGCAGTCGAATCGTCTGCGGCAGCGAGTTGCTCCAGCAAACGTAACAGGATGCTGTAGAACGGCACGACAGGGGACGATGGACGCGTGGCTGTGTCTGGATAGCCTTCGCCCACAAGAACACGGTACTCGCGCATGGCCCACGTCGACTGTGGTGGTGGCTTGAAAACCAAATCGAAGACTCCATCGCCTGTAATGTTCTTGGCATTCAACTCGAGGAACTCCAGCCGAGGAAGCGTCGACAGTGTCTTCAGACTGCGATCGGTCAATGATTCCAGCATGGGCCTGTCGGGTTCGTCGTCCATGTACACGCCGCAACTCGTAAACCTCTCGAGCAACGGGCAGCTCGCGACCACCAGTTCGTGGAAGTCGTCGCCAAAGTCTTCTGGGTTCATTTTTGCTTCTCCAAAAAATCAGTCGATTCGCAGCTCACGTAAGTTTGGACATGCCTTCAGCACCGCACCCGCGTTTCTCGCGGCGGTCCCGAAGCCGAGAGCTTTTAGGAACATCCCATCGGTTGTTGGCGCATCGCGCATGTAGATGTCCCAGTCCCAGGTATCAACTGCACCGAGCGTGAGCTTAGTGAGCCTGGGCTTTGTGAACTGGCCGAAAATTTCGAAGAACAACGTCGCGAACGGTACGCGTCCCCAGTCGAACTCTACGAGATTCGTGCACGACTGGCAAAAGAGTGTCCACGACTTGAGATCGAGATGCCATTGATCCGAGAACCAGCCAGTATGGCGTTCTTCGTCCTCTAGCGACTCGAGATTGGGGCAGAACTTCGTGAGCGTCTCCACCATTCGTTCCGCACGCTCGTAGTCGTTCATGTGGAGACTGCGTGAGAACCGCATCACTCGCAACCCACCCTGCTGGCCACGCGAATGCCACACCTCCAGCGCCCTCATGAGTGCGTCCATCATGATCTCCAGTGGATCCGTATAGCGTCGGCGAAATTGATATTGCGGGACATGCAGCGAGTGCACACGAGGGAGGCTGTGGGCCGCGGCGAGCAGAAACTGGATCGGGTACGTGCGCAATGTGTCGTCGTCCGTGGTGAGATCCACTATCGTTGTGTGTGGTGCGTGGCAGAGCAACGAAGCCCACAGTGCCACGCCGTCATGATGGTGGAGGAGACCTTCGACAAGGTCGGACGTAGGCGCGCGCTGGACGTTCAGGCGCTGCGTGTGGGCGCATCGAAGAGTGAGTTGGCGACGTAACTCCATGACGGACGAACGACTGAGCTTCGTGAGTGACACGCTGAAGAGCGAGAGCGCGTTGGCGCTGAAGACTTCCTGGAGAAGCGCGTGCCACTCCTTACACACGGACGCGAACTGGATCACATCCCACGAAGGCCACGCCTGTCCGGGCTTCATCCACGGCGTGCGCGTATCGCGGAATTCATCGCGCGCGAACAAGCAGGAGAGGACGAAAGACAAGACGCCGTCAGGAAGCGAGGAGAGGCGCGTGGCGGTAGGCGCAGTCGCCACCTCCAGCTCCATTTTGCAAGTCAGATGTCGGATTTGACCAAAGTTTGAGGAGCTCATCAATCATTCTGTTGGCTTATTGGGCTAGCCTCAAGTCATGAACGCAACTACTCGGATACTAGTTGGGGCTAAGCTAAACTAGCTAGCTAGGTCGTCGTCGTCGTTGTCGTAGTACTCGTTGCGGAAGCGTCAAACGAACACTTGATCCAACGCAGTGTCTGCGTAGTTGCCCTGTTGATGGAGGAAACTCCCTCGTTCCCACTCGAGGGTCTTCCCGTGGGGCGTGTGGAAGCCAAACGACGCGATCTGGTGGCCCCAACCATACTCTTCCTGCACTGAAGCGATCGTCATGGACACAGTCGGATGCTTGGTCTGGATTCGTGCCACCAATCGTCTGAGCTGAAGCACGTAGCCTGTGTACCACTCATTCCCTGCCGTTCTGGACGAGTTGTTGACCAACCACAGAGACACAGGCCGCGACGCGATGACCAGTGGGCAGTCTTCGGCGTGCAGACGCTCCAGGAACCGCTCGAGGATGGCGTAAAATGTTGGGTTGTGAGCTTCTGGATCTGCATCTCCGACCAGGATCCGGTACTCCCTCTTCACCCAAGCCTGCGGTGTCGCTGGGTTCACCACAAGGTCGTAAACGGCGTCCCCCGTGATGTTCTTGGCACTCACTTCCACAATCCGAAGCCGTGGGAGTGTGGCGACGGCCTTGAGACTGCGGTCAGTGAATGCTTGAATCGTATGCTCTTCTCGCCGGTCGGATGAAACGCAGTGACCAGATACTCGCTCTAGCCGAGGACAGCAGACCGCCAATTGCTCATAGAACTCGTCACCGAAGACTTCCGGATCCATTTTTGAGACGCCAGATGGAAGCGGAGCCATCCACTCCACGTGGAGCTCTCGAAGGTTCGGACACGACTTCAATACGGATGACACGTTCGTTGCTGAGCCTCCATAGCCGCTTTCTTCCAGTGATTTTCGATGAGTTGGAAGGCTTTCACTGAAGAAATAGTCCCAATCCCAGTTGACTGCCGTTCGGAGCGTGAGCTTGGTGAGTTGAGACTGTGGATGGCGACCAAAAATCTCGAAGAAGGAAATCGCAAACGGTACGCGCAGCCAGTCGAATTCCTTCGGGCTGGTACACGGCTTTGCAGAATTGCGTCCAGGACTCAATATCCAGTGCCCACTGTTCCGTGCAGACACCTCCACACACTCCTTGCTTGGTCTCCAGTCTCTCCAGGTTCGGACAGCACGTCGCCAGCGTCTCGAACAACCGAGTCGTCATCTCACGCTTACATGTGAAATCACTCAACGAGGCTCGCAGCACGCGTAGGCCGCCGATCTCACCACAGTGAAACCACAGCGCAAGTGTCTCCATCAGGGCTTCGATCATCTGATACATCCAGTCGGAAAACTCCACGCCGACCTTGTACATCGGCAGGTGAAGAGTGTTAACGCGTGGAAGCTGCCATCCAGCGGCCGTAAGAAACGGCTTCACGAAGCTTCTTGACTGCCTTTCGATCTTCGTGAGGTCCAGGAGTTGTGTGTGTGGCGCATGGTTCAGGATACTTCGCCAGATCGCACCACCGTCGAGTTGATCGACACACGGGGTCCGCCCCACCGCCACGCGTTGCGTACGACGGCGCCGCAAAATGAGTTGACGTCTCAACTGAAGCACGGTTTGACGCGTGAGCTCTTTCAGAGAGATGCGAAAGCACGAAAGCGCACCTGCGCTGGCGATCTCATCGACGAGCCTCTTCCAGGCCTTGCAAACGGATGCGAAGTCCAGTACTTCATCCGGAAGATTGCTTCGCGTGCGAGCCTTCACCGTACGCTCGATGTCGTCGACGGAGAACAACGCTGCCAGCACGATGGAGATGACGCCATCGGGTAGCGTGACGAGTGGCCTTCCGCTGCGAGCGGAGTGAAGGACCTGCTGCATGGTGCAGTGTCTTGTCGTGTGAGTGTGAATGTGAAGAGGCGGCAGACCAAATACGGTATAATTGGTGGATATACGGTAAAAGTTCCAGGTGACTGAAACCAGGACTTTTGAACTTGTTTTCAGCATCAGCATTAGGGGATTCTGTACGGCTGCGTCCCAGGAAGCACCCAGTAGCCTCCGTCGTCTTCGTCGTCTTCATCTTCTTCGTCTTCTTCTTCTTCGTCTTCTTCGTCGGACGATACGCACACGAACACATCGTCAAGTGTGTTGTGTGGAACAGAAGATCTCCCCAGTTGTCGCTTTGGAAAATGAACCTTCCGAATCGTCGCGAGCTGGAATTCCTCCATGAAGTTGAATGTTCCTTGTTCAAATCCACGCAGGAGTCCTCTCAGCTGCAGAGTCATATGCTTGGCCATGACCTCACGAGCCAGAGATTGAAGACGACGTAAATATCCGAAACACCACGTTGTATCTGCCTGGCCACCGGTGCAAATCAGCCGAAGCGTCACACCACCCCTTGATCCACACGGAAGCTCGCCGTCCCAAGTAGCGATCCGCTTCAAGAGGCCTTCGATCATACTGTAGAACGTCAGGCTTGCACGGCCGTGGTTGATCACGTAGCTTCGGGTCTTGCTCGACTCCGCCGCGTGGTTGAAAACCAACTCAAACAATCCGTCCCCCGTGGCGTTGACAGCGCCCAGTTGTACGGTCTCGAGCAGCGGAAGCGATGCCAACGCATGCATTGCACGGTCGGTGAACGATTTCACTAGTGGTGGTGCGAGAGCGATGCGTCTCGGGTCGCCAAACTTTAGATTTGTGAGCTGGCGGCAATGTTTCGCCAGTGCCTCACAGAACTCGTCACTGAAGAACTCCAAGTCGAGTCCTTGCTTGGTCGCGCGGCTCAACTCCACTCCATGCACTTCGCAATCGATAGAGAGTTCTTGTAGTGCTGGGCAGGACGCTAGCACGGCGAGGGCGTTCGTGGCCGTGAGCCCAAAGCCAGTCGCTTCCAGCGCCTGTCTTGTCGCTGGTCCGACCTCGCCCAGGTATTCCTTCCACTCCCAGTTCGACGCGACTTGGAATCCGAGTTTGGTGAGCTGTGGATGATGATATTGAGCGAAGATCTCGAAGAACCGAGTGGTGAAGGGCGCGACGATCCAGTCGAACTCCTTCAGCTGTGTGCACGTTTGACAGAACCGTTCCCACGTCTCCAGATCCACCCACCACTGTTCACCGCAATCTCCACGCTCGATGTCGCCCTTGTATCCGTCGAGAACCTCTACGCGTGGGCAGTGTGTCGCTACTCCGTTGAGAAAGCTCACAGCGGATGGACAATCCGTGATCGCGTCGTTCACGTTGATCGAAAAATGGCGCAGGCCTCCGGTCTTCTGCTTCCATTTCTCGGCACTCCGGAAGACGAGATGCATCATCTCGCGCGCCTCCTCGGTCTCCTTCTCCTCGGATGTTGCTGATATGTACACGGGCATGCGAAGCGTCTCCAACTCGAGACAATGGCGTCCAGCAGCACGAACCAGCCACGCGTATTGCTCGCCACTCGACAGATCGTCGTCTCCGAGATCGAGTTGCTTGAGCTTTGGCAGCAGGCTGAACGCTGCGCTCCACACACCGTCGCCGATCGCGCCGTAGTCGGCGAGAAGCTGGGGCTCAAAACGCCGCGCGTACTTGCGACGCAGCGTGAACTGGCGTCGTGTCTCCAGCATTCGGCTTCGACTGGGTACGCCAGACTCATCCAGACAGAGGTAGCGCAGCGAGCGCTCGCAGGCGATGTCTTCTAGTAGTGAATGCCATTCCGTGCACACGGATGCGATGGCGATGAACCTCGGATGGAGTTTAGGGACGGATGTCAAGTTGAACTCGTGCTCTTCGAGCGCGAAGCTGAAGATGGAATCGACCAGCGCACGCGGCAGAGTGGACAGTAGAGGAGGAGACGGTGCCTGGCGAGTGAAGGAAGTCATGGTGTTGGGAGATGCACGCGTGGAAGCGGACGTCGAGGCCGCTGCTTCTTGGCACGAGTCTCCATTGACGGTCTCACTTGAGGATGATGTCTGGACACCATCTGGTGACGAAACCAACAATGTCAAAACCAAGCCAAGCTAAGCTAATCGAACGGGCGAAGTTGAGAAGGTCTCAAGATTATCCGCGAATGTGATCTCTTGGTAAATTAACGGTCTTGTCTCCACCTATGTCTGCAGACTGTACAACTCCATGATCGTGATCTCGTCGAGCTCGTCTGACGAGTCCTCCACCGTCGAGTAGTCGTTGTGGTACTCGCACTCGGTGAGGTAGCGCTTGACGAAGACCGCGTCGATGGGGACGTCCTCGTACGAAGCACTCGAACGCAGGAATCCTGCAGAGTCTCACTCGCAGGTCTTACTTCTCGTTGTATGAATGCCGAGTGAAGTGATCTGACCAGTTGGCTGGTCGTCGTCATCATAATCAAGGGCGATTGGTAAATGCACCAGTGGATGGATCGCAGTGATACGAGTCACCAGTGTCTTCAACTCGGAGAGATACTGGCGGAACCAAGCGGGCGCAGGTCTCGTGGCGTGGTAATTCGCTAACCAAAGCGAGATAGGCCGTGTTCCACACGGCAACGGACTGTCTTGGCGAGCAAGACGTCGCAGGAAGCCAAGCACAACCTCGTCAAACGGGCCAGTGGCGTTGGGAAGAGGAAGACGTAGACAGTCTGGAACAGCGTGTCGGGTAGCGCGACGAGCCTTGATGAATGAATTGCTGAGTCTGCAGTGGGTTTAGAGACAGGAGGCGCCGTGGTGCGCACGGACGGAATCGCAAGCGGACGCGTGGTGGTCTTTTCATCTGTGGTGGTTTGTTTGTTTGGTCTGCCGCCAAGCCAAAGAAACACGAAGCTAAGCTGAGCTAACTGTGCTGCATTTGAAATGTACTAAGCTAAGCCAACCTAATCCTTCCAATCAAAATCCTCGAAGTGAACACTCGGATGGTTGGTTGACTTTGTCGGCGAGATTAAAATGATATGCAATTTCTATGTATTACTGTGTCAGATGACCAGAGCTCTAACGAATGCGCAGCTTCTTCTCATTTCCGAGCAAGGGCTTGATGTCCATGATCGTGAGCATCGACAGCGCGTCTTGAACCTCGAACTCCGTTGTTGCCGATGACGCCGACTTCACAAACCGACCGGGATCGTTCTCGTCGATGAGCAGGATCTTGCCGAAGTATCCTTCGCTAATGATCTTGAGCTTTCTGTCGAAGAGGCTCTTGGACGCGCGGATGGACGCGATCGGACCGTGCTTGTCTGCGGTTTCTTCATGGTCCGAGTCTTTCGACTCTCTCTTGTGGGAATGGGCTGTCTCAGTCCCCGTGTGTTTCGTCGAGACAACTGACGCACCACTACGGCTCGCGCACAACCCCATGGCCACAGCACGCTTGATTGGGTATCGCAGCTTTGGTACTTCCTTCGAGAACCCATTGTCCATGAAGATATAGTCGCCGGCGAGATGGACGTGGCCGCTGCAGCCCGACGTGTAGAGCTGCTGGATCACGGCTCCGATCGAGCAGTTTGTTTTGCAGACGCCATCCTCCACCAAGTTGGCGTTGTACGGATCCATGCCGAGTGCCTCGAGTGCGATGAAGACGTCCCAGCCGACGAACCCAAATCGCTGTTGCAATAGCTTGATGACACCGTTGCCCACGACGTAGCGATATTTGGTGAGCAGACCGAGCGAGCCTAGCAAGATGCCCGTCACCTGCAGTATCACGACGATCACAAACATATCGCAGATGATCTCGTTGCCCCAGAACTGCGCGATGTTTGGATCTCCACCGTACACTCCGCGTCTAGATACGGCCTGCTGTCGCATGAGCGTCGTCTTGCCGAGGATCTCGAGGAAGAGGAAGAGCACGAGACACAGCAACACAGAGTACATCTTATAGCTCAGGAAGAGCGAGGCGCCGTCGACGTACGAGTCGAGCTTATCTCGCAGCGTCGGACCGATCCACTTGAGCGACTTGATACTGTTCAACGCGAGTTTCAAGCCAAACCGAAGGATCGAGTGGACCAGACACATGATCCACGTGATGCGTGTCAAGGCCGAGCACACGAAGATGAAGTTCTCAAAGTTGACTTGCTTGGTGAGCATCCACGTGCCCATCTCCAACGTGATGTACGTCACTCGGATGCTCGCGACCGAGTCAATGATGCTCAGTGCGATGTACAGCCAGTGGTTCATCCACACGTCCGAGGCCATGAACGATGCACCCTTGAACGTGATGATGCGGTTCTCATTGTCCGTCACCAGCGTTGCGGCGTTCATGAACGGGAAGATGTACTTGAGAACTCGCCACTCCTTCAGAAACCTCGCTCCTTTGGGCAGATACCGAGCCGTTCGCATCCGCAGAATCGTCGCCAGCACGCCGTGGACGATCATGGCGATGGAGACAAGGCCGTACGCGATGCCGATGATGGTTGCGAGCCATCCGGTGCTGTCGACACCGACGACGACGTCGGCCGCGTGGTCGGCTGGTGTGACCTGGAAGAGTCCCCACTTGTGATCAGCGTTTCGACTGATCGGCTGTGCAATACACCGACTCGTCTGGATCTCGACGTGGTAGCTGCCACCAGCCCAGAACGACTGCTGGACCATCAAGTCAGTGAAGTACTCAAAGGGGCGCTCGGGGCGACCCAGACACTTCAGGAAAGGCACGCCAGCGGTGCCGAAGTCCACTTCCACGCCGACTTGGACTACGCGATCGTCGGCGAGCGATTCAAAGTTATCGAGAATATACTTGTGGCACTTGTGCTCGTCTCCGCCACCCAACACCTTGACGCATTGGTCGTTGAACCATTCCTTGTCGAAGTTGGCGAGGCGGCATTTCGGCGCCGAGATGCTGTACAGGAAAACGAGCGAGCGGCGCGGGCCATAGCCCCAGAAGTCGTCGTAGTTGACCGACATCATAGTCGCGTTCATGGAGTTCACGCGAACACACGTGGATCGATCTTCGCCTAAGTTTTCCGGACTGCGACGAGGCGCCGAGATGAACCGGAACGACTTGCCGACCTCTGTGAGATCCGTGAGGTGTTCTTTCTCGACGACGTCGTCGCGGATGATGTTGTAGTTGACTGTGCCTTGAATGAGCCTCGAGCGGATGTGGTCGTAGCGACCGGATACCATGACGATCACGGGGTTTTCACGCAACCCCGTGAGCAATGTCAACACTGTCGAGACCAAGTTGAGCGTCAGCAAGATGATCTTGCGAACGGAGACCGCCATCGTAGAGCGAGGCCGGCTATCTCAAGTCGTGTCACTCGTGCTTGTACTCGTTTGATGTCTGCCCTTGATTTCGGAATGTGAACACTGAGAGCAGCGCAGTCGTGGCCATCGTGCCTCGATTGTTGAGTCTGCGACGGTGCAGTCGAAGCCAATTGAGCGTAGGGTGGGAAAAATATATTCCCAAGGTGGCGAGGCAGCTTGGCCTATATCGGTTGCTACGAACCAAAGTGATGATGGCTGAGTGTGGTTATTTTCAGCTGCAGAGTGGGTTCGCAATCCAAATCCAGTCCTTATCTGCTGTGGTACGACCTCCACCACCATCTCGGCGATCAAAATAGCCATCAACGTTCAAATATTGGAGCCCCACTAGTGAGAACTTCCAAGTAGTGAGACCAACGTACTTCCTCGTCTAGGGTTGCAGAGACGTAGCCTTCGTGTGTGGGATGTGCCAGGTCCTAAACTAACTGCAGAATTCCTTCGTGGCCTAGATGGCTTCACATGCGTTCATCAACAACGCGATCTTGTCGCCAAGATGGAACTGGTCTGTGAATGAGGCGCCGCGTACCAAGGACGAGTACAGTAGCGTGAATCTGTTCGAACGAGCTGGAACTAGTAGCTAAGGAGGTCCAGCGCTGCGTCCAAGCCACTTCGCCCTCTTGTTTCCGTCAGCAACAGTGAAGATCTCTCACCAATGCCAACATCAAAGTCGACACCGTCGATGCGGCATGGGGAGCGGTACAAGTGGAGAACAAGATCATCTCGATCTCGGTCTACCCGAGCGATGTCGCCACGGCAAAGAATGTATACAACGGCGAACGAGAAACCACGCGACAACTGAAAGAGAAAGAAACAAAAAGTAGCTTCAGCCTGTGTTAATGATACCGTAAACGGATTCCGAGACCAATATCTGCAGCTACTGAAGTGGAACTTTTGATCTACGGCGCTCCAAAACGAAGGAAATTGACGACAGTATCACCCTCTTGCTTGCTGGTGCAGTGTAGACCCGCTCGTTGGGTAGCTTACCATGGTAGAATCGAGCCGTCGTAGCTGAAGAATTTTCCCGTGTCTTCCTCCTTCAGGCCGCGGTGAGAGCGAGAAGCTGCCGCTTCGACAGGATGCCGAAGGTGATCCACAGCACCGAGGGAATCACGAGGACGCCTTATCGTCTGAGCAAAAAAAGATGATCGACGCTGTAGTCGTTCTCCTACATCTGATGTCTGTCATAAGTGTGATCACGCTGGTCGGTCGCGTACGTACCGCCGATCAGTGGGCGGGTTTGATGGAAGCGTCAGGCTTCGTCGAGTGGCCACCGGCCGCCGGCAATTACCCGAAGATCCTCGTCGCGACTTTTCCCCTTGTCGTGCTCGGTGTCTCGTTCGTTGTCGCGCTAGGCGTCTTCCTCGTTGCAAGGGTACGAAGAACCCGTGGTGTCAAGCTCTCGCTCGTGCGCGTGCTCACTAAACGGGCTCGGTGCTCGGTGATCGTGTTCCTGATTGCAAACGTCTACGGTTATACCACGTCATGGGGATCCGAGCTCACCGCTGATGAATTAGTTCGAGTCCTCGCGAAACAAACTATCGCCAGCGCGAACTTCAATCGAGGATACTGCCACGCTCGGTGTCGGCTAAGCGCGAGTGGGACTGGGGCATTCTTACGCGGCGAGTGCGGTCCTGATCAAGCCACAGTTTTCACCCATGTTGGCTGGCTCAAAATCGGCGAATGGTGCAAAGAAGCGATCGACAAGCAAAATTTCGATGCGGCCGCAAAGTACACCGGAGTCTCGCCGTTGGCGTGCTTGAACGGAGGAGGAGGCGGCAGACTGACCGCGGCATTCCTGTCCGATATCCTGGGAGTGGTCAACGTCATCGTCTGCGCCCGCTTCCTCCTTCATTTGATTTTTTTCCTGACGATTACGTAAAATACAAGAAGTACTTCGAAGTATTTTATAGCTCGACAGTGCTGCTCATTTTGAAATTGTCTCTACTCTCGACGCATTTTGGTAGACTCGGTAATTGCATGAGCCTTAGCACAGTCTGCTGAGGCGTGTGGTCCCACAGCGCCGCGACTGCGACTTCCTCCAGGGGACTCACATGGGACGCTGGAAGCCGTCGGATTCCGCAACGTGTCCTCCCTCGCGATGCCATCGCCTCAAGAAGAAGAAGAAAGCGGGCACCTTAGGCATCGACCGGAGCGACACCGCGACCGCCTTGCCCTCCAGGACGAGCTGCTAACGTTGCCTTGCGAGACCCAGAAGCTTCTCTTCGAACAGGACACGACTACGGCGACGACAAGCCGCCACAAGAACACGTCGAGAAGTTATCGGCCAAGCAAGAGGATGCCGCAGTCGCAGCTTTTGCCTGCCTACTCGCCATCTCCATCATGAATGCCATCGTGTTGGTCGGCCGCGTGGGTGTCGCGAATCAATGGACGGCTCTCATGGAAGTGTGGGGCTTCGTTGACTGGCCAGTGGTCACCGTCACGCGCACCAAGATCGTCGTTGCAACGATTCCGCTGGTCGGATTTGGCTTCTTCTATGTTGTTGGGCTATTGATCCTACGAGCCTCTGCGATCGCGCGAGCGCGAGCGCTCAGCGAAGTGTATCTGCTCACGGGAATCACGTTTTTGATCGGAAACTTCTACCTCCTCGTCAACGTGTGGTCCCATCCGATCGCCAGTGGTACGGTGGTAAGCCTCGCGAAACAAACCGCCGCCAGCGCCAGCTTCAATCAAGGTTACTGCCACGCGTGGTGTCGGCAAAGCGCTACTGGACTGGCAGCCTTCTTACGAGACCAGTGCGGCCCTGATACAGCCACTGCGTTTACCGAGATTGTCGGCAGCTTCGACGGCGGCGACTGGTGTAAGGAGGCCATCGCGAAGCAGAGTTTCGACATGGCTGCAGAATTTGACGGAACGTCGCCACTAGCTTCCTTGAAGGGTATTAGTGGCGCCGCACTGACTGAGGCGCGCGATCCCGATGTTGTGACATCCGCTTTTTGTCGATTAGGTGATATCGTTCTCCTTGGTCTTTCAGTTGGGCTGAAGAAGACTCTAAAAAAGCAACACGTGAATTGAACACCGTATCACTTTGTACATTGAGTGGTTTGTATTGTTTCCTGTGGTCTTGACTCGTCGTGAAAGACTGGCTCAGTTTGGTTGCCATTTAATCCGTGAGCTGAGTCGTGTTTCTTTTTGCTCCGACAAGTGAGGGGACCGAATGGCGAATGGATGCAGAATGGGCCACAGGAAAATATGACTGGAATTTTTGAGACGGAAAAAGATTCATCTTAGACATCAACACATTCCTAGTATCAATTCAGGGAGGTTATTTAAAATCACACATTTGAGGAGTCGCCTCTGTGCGACTCGGGAGTTCCCGTATATATCTGATTATACCGGTATCCAATTATTATCCTACGAATTATCGATTCAAATACATGTGAGGACTTGACAGTCAAGTTGACTGTGCGAACGAGAAGCTGCCGAAGACAAGACGCCGCCTGCCGAGGCACCAGTGGAGAAGCTATCGACCAAGCAAAGAAACGCCAACGATAACGCTTTTGACTTACTACTCGTGATATCCATCGCGAGTGTCGTCGTGCTCATCTGTCGCGTGCGGTTCGAGTATCGATGGGCGGGTCTCATGGAAGCGTCCGGCTTCACCGACTGGCCACAGGTCGCCGCCACCCCCGCGAAGATCCTCGTTGCGACGATTCCAATTGTCGGCTTGAGCGCTTGCTTCATCGTCTTGTGGCGGTGGAAGCGCACCTCGGAGCTCAGGCGTGTGCGAGCGCTCAGCAAAGTCCATTCGTGCACCGGAATCGCGTTTCTAATTGGAAGCGTCTGCACTGTGGGCAGCTTGCACTTCCGCCTCACTTCTGCTGAATCGGTGCGAACTCTCGCGAAACAAAATGTTGCCAGCGCCAGCTTCAATTGAGGATACTGCGAAGCATGATGACGGGGAAACGCTACCGCAACAGCAGCGTTCTAACGAGGCGAATGCGGTCCCGTCGCAGACACAGTTTTCACGGATATTGTTGACTCTATCGACGCTGGGGAGTGGTGCAAGGAGGCCATCCCGAAGCAAAGCTATGCCATGACAGCAATGTACGCCGGCATCTCGCCGTTGGCGTGCTTGAACACTAAAGGCGGCGACGAATTGATCTTCTCCATCGGAGCCGAAGTCTGGGCATTCCTTAACGGCGTGGGCGGTATCTACCTCCTTGTCGCTTCGCATCAGCTTCAGAAGACTCTCGACGATAGTGCCAGCAGCTCGCAGTGTGCAGGAAGGATACTACGTAGTACTGTAGGCCAAAGTTTATGTTGAAATACAGTCTTGTGCTAGACTCAGGGCCAAATCGGCTTTGCAGTTGTGGGCGAAACCTCAGTTGAAGGTCGTGATCACTCGCGTGACCTCTTGGTGAACAATGTCGCTTCAAGACTACTAAGAAGGTAGCATGACTGGACAGAGCAGTTTGGACAAACAGTACTTGTAGGATAGATCAGACAAGATCTTTCGCCGAGCAATCTTCGCCACCGATGTTATGGCAAATTCAGCTTTACTATCTTCATTATGTTATATTATGCGCTAGTGTCAATTGCCGACGCCATCTCGCGAGTCCTCAGCCCCCAGCAAGCGGCGCAGGACCAGCACCGAGTCAATCTTTACGTCTGCGATGCCACATGATCCTGTGATCCACTCTGGCGGAGGTGCGGCGTCAGTCACGACAGCGAACTCACGCAGACCCATGAATTCCTGGCCCGTTTCGCCCACGACCGTCACGAGCCCATGGAGTCGCAGAACAGGGTGTTTGGCCTGCACTCGTTGCCACAGTTTCTGGATCTTGGTGATGGTCGATAGACATTGCCGTTTGTCCAGCCAGTGGACCTTGTCGTTGATGAAATGGAGACTCACGCGACGCCGAAGCGGTCCACTGTACTTGAAAAAACGCTCCAGGAAGTCGATTAGCGCGTGGTCAAGCTTCAGTGAAGCTGGCTTGTCGCTGAATTCCCCGAGCCGTAATTGAAAACGGCATCGGTTCGGCGAGT